>CM050164.1:137363116-137640616 GCA_027410445.1 Discoglossus pictus
CTGACAGCAGCTAGACGGCGTGGTAGCGAGTCAATAAGATGCTAGAAGGTTGACAAGGGTATCTCGAGCCATGCAAACTACAGTGCATCCGACAGCTGCTGAAGAGTGAGTGGTTGAGGATCCATACGGCAAACATGGCGATTGAGGTGGTCCAACAGGGACTCAATGGGGTTCAAGCCTGGGGAATTTGGAGGCCAGGCAAGTACTTTGAAGTCTTTGTCGTGCTCCTACCACCACTCCCAGATAATTCTGGCCGTATGACATGTTGCATTGTCCTGCTGGAAGATCCCATCCGCTCCAGGAAAGACAGTCAACATATATGGGTGTACTTGATCTGCAAGGATGGATAGATAACTTAATACCCATTAGCTGTCACAACTTGCCCTTCTCCTGTGTCCTCTGGAATGCAAGGTCTATTTGCAATAAACTTACTTTCATTCATGTCATATTTTTTTCCAAATCCCTCAATCTACTTGCTCTCACTGAAACCTGGCTCACTCCATCTGACTCAGTCTCCACTGCTGCACTCTCATATGGTGGCCTACACTGTAGTCACAGTCCTAAACCCACAGAAACCTGCAAGCACTCGACCCACAACACATTTACACTGTACTACAATCCCTTTCCAGTCACCTCACCACCACATGATTCTATCTTCCACCCTTGACACCCACGCACCATAACTACAAGCAAATGCCATAACTCTCGTCCGCAATCATGACAAACTACACAAACATGCTACATCCAGAGGTGCTCCTGGAGTGCTAAACGACTATGGAGGAAATCTCACATTTCTGACAACTATCTCCCTTCTATTACAAGAATTGCACTCCTACTTTGATGCCTTCAATCTTGCCAAAAAGCATTGCTTCTCATCGTTAATCTCAAATCTATCCACCAAACCCAAATGTTTGTTCACCACGTTCAACACTTTCCTCTGCCCACCCCACCTCTTGCCCCTTCCTGTCTCACAGGTGAAGACTTTGCCATCCGACAACACCCAGCCTTTATCCGTCCCCAATTTCACATCCATCAGGTGACCTTGACTCTAGTACTATTAACCTCTCCCCTTGCAACTTCTCCACACCACCCTATTCCTTCACAACTTATCCACTCCCTCACATAGATTCCACATTTCCTTTAAGACTGGTAATTTTCCATCCTCTTTTAAACATGCCATAATTACACCCATTCTTAAGAAACCCTAATCTCACTTAGCTTCTACATTTGACTATCGCCCTTTCTCTCTGCTTCCCTTGATTTCAAAACTGCTTGAGCAACTCATTTACAATTGCCTTACCCAATTTACTTCTACAAGCTCCCTCCTTGACCCCTGGCTTCCGACCGCAACACTCCACAGAAACAGCTCTCACTAAAGTCACTAATGACTTGCTCACCGCCAAGTCAAAGGGTCATTTCTATATACTAATCATCCTGGATCGCTTTGCTGCCTTCGACACAGTTGATCACCATCTTCTTATCCAAATTCTCTGCTCTTTTGGCATTAGTCACTCTGCTCTCTTATGGTTCACATCATACCTTGAGATCGATCATTTAGTGTATTCTTCTCTGGCACCCCTTCATCGCCTTGCCCTCTGACTGTTGGTGTACTCAAGGGTTCAGTCCTAGTCCCCCTCCTTTTCTCCATCTTTACCTCCTCCCTTGGTACCCTAATAAAATATTTGGGATTTCAATATAATCTATATAAGAGTTCCCTGGTGGTCCAGTGGTTAGGATTCAGTGCTTTCAGCCCTGTGACCTGGGTTCAATTCCAGTCGGAGAACCAAGAGGACACCAACCTGAAGCCATGCAGGGATGGGCAAGGTTGGTACTTGGATACGATATATTAATAGACTAGCACGTGCCCGGTAAATGTAAGAATTTATAAGAATAATATAGGCTGAGATACTACTAAAGAAATATTGTATTGGAATGATCATTATTAACTGATCTATATCCTCCTAGAATGATAGTCTGGAACCCTGCAAAACTTGTATTTCCCTATATTAATGGAATATCCCCACTGCCTATAAAAATTGAACTATTGAGTGGATAATACATGTGCTAAACTATTATAGGGAAGAGTATGCGTTTTTAATGAGTGTGTTTAGGAACCAATTTTAAGTACAATTCTCTTTAGCAAAATCATTTTCATGTTATTATATAATAACAATTATATTTTAGATTACATGCCAGTATGAAATAAGTGCCCTTAGGATCATAACTCTTTTTCTATTTGTCCCACCCTTAGACATTTAATTGTTTAAACACATATATACTAGTAGTACTAGTGTACTCAACCCCAAATCATTACTAAAGGAACTAAGTTTTAACTTAGTAATAAAGTAAAATAAAAATACATTAATGGATGGCCTCATTCACACTTAATAAAAATGTTTGTTACACTACGCAGTAAAGTGTTTATTGAAGATTTTACCTTTTATAGCTCTAATATATTTTTTTAATTAAATTCAATTTAAGGATTTTTTTGTTTATCACACTGCTTAAAATATGTTTTTTAATTAAATTCAATTTAAGGATTTTTTTTTGTTTATGACATTGCTTAAAATAAATTTAAGATACTTACTGTAGGAGGTAGTATACTTTTGAAGTACATATGTCAATGCCATTACATTCCAAAAATTTCTAACAACATCAACTGATTCCCAGAGGCTTCTTTCCATTGTTTCCTATGTCATAATTCAGCTAAGTTGGTTTAAAGTTGACCCAGAGAGTTGGAAAGGCCTTTGCAAAGGGAATAACTTCAGAGAGTTGTGAAACGATGCTGTCCAATACAATTAAAAAGAACAAAATGCAATGTTTTGTCTATTGAAAACACATTGAAGATCAAAACGAAAGCCTTGATTTGATTTTAATATTATAAGGCTTGGGATTTGAGGATGCTGACAGCTTGATTACAAAATGGCTGCTTGTGGTTCTGCTGAAGCAGAAGCTGTCATTGTATCTTCACTGCCAAGACAACTCCACATTTTGTTTACAATATATGCCAGACTGGGATCTTCGCTGCTGATTTTATGCTACATTTTATTCTTGTCTCACATCACTTAATTTCATAACAAGTAAATTAAACGTTAAGCTGGTAAAAACGGTAGTTAAAGAACTGTCAGTCTAACTAAGTGATAAAAGTGTCCTCTTTTTTATTTAGTAAAATAGTTAATAGCAACATATTCTATCAGTAAAGTATATGGGCCTCGTTCTATTATCGGCCGTAAAACGTCCGCAAGGCTGCGATTCCTTGCGGGGGTTCCGTTATCTTGCAATTCAATTATACGGCCAAAAGGATCTCCCCCTACGGCCGGCCGTATATCTTGCAACCGGCCGTAAACTCAGAAAACTTTAAACGCAAAAATAAATTCAAGACGGTACTGTACAGGCCAGTAAATGCTAGGGATCATAATGGGGGACATGAGGATTAATAGCAACCCCCTCTCAAGCTTGCACATCAGCCCAAATCCGAGTTTACATTAACTGTTTATTTTCCGGCTGCAGAGTGGGCGAGTCTGAGGTGCTCCAAGCCCTCGGGACTTTTTACATGGATATTTGACATAAATTAAAAAATTATTTATTTACGGATTTGAGTGTAGGGGAATGTTGTGCTATTTTTGCTAACACCTACAATCACTTTATAGTCTCCTCAGAGTGCAGGATGGCTTTATTTCGGCTTTATAATGTGCTTAATTGGTAGCGGGACCTTTTTCCTGCAAGTAAGCTGCGGCTCGGTTTTAGCCTTGCAGAGAGGGTTCCCGGAGCAATTGAATAGCAACCGGGATTTTCTTGCGGCCGAAACTCTTGCGGCCGTTTTAGATCAAAGGCTTTCCTCTGGCGCGTGCGGCCGCAAGGGATAACAAGGCGCTGGCTGCAAGCCTGCCGGAATCGCCGGCCGGAGGGGAATAGAATAGCAGAATAGCTTGCGGCCGGTCCTTGCGGCCCCGCATCTCCTACGGCCGATAATAGAATGAGGCCCTATGTGTTTAATTGCATGGTGTTGAAAACAAAAACACAGAAAATAACTTTACTTGCACTATCATTATAAATACAATAATTATTATAGGCCTGTGATTTGTCAAAATATTTTTCTCTCTAAGAGGAGAAAAATTATTCTTTTAGTCGGCCAGTGTGTTTTTGAAAAATATTTAAATTGACTCAAACTGAAGTATTCTTTTTTAAGTTATTCTTAAAGTACATGGAAAACTGTCTATGTATCATATTATTGATTTTTACCTAAGGTGAACAGTTCCTGAGATATTTTGCACTGACTAGCAGCTCCTGAATACTAATGAGTTGTTTTGATGTGCTAATTGGTATCACAGTCTGTGTTCCCAATGTTATCATGCATTTACCCCTCCTTGCACTTATTAAGCACTCTGTCCCGCACATTAGCATATTGAGGCACCTATCAGCATACAGAAGGCTAACACACAATGGTGTATATCTCAAGAATGGCTCAGAGTAGTGAACAATAACTAGTGTAATCTACAGACAATTTTTAATGCTCTTTAAAAAGAAACCAACTTGTTGCTGGGATGACAGTGTCTCTTTAAAGCACAAGCATATTTGTGGCCAATATACCACATCCAAATCAAATAACTGTATTTTTTAAAATTGTAAATAAAAGAATAGAGAATATGGTTAAGAGTAAAGGACATAAGGGTCACCAAAGCAACACAATTTCCATCATGCATTTAAGAGAGCAGATATTAACACTAAATGGTGTCCTTTGCATGGGAAATGTAAAGTGCTTTAAATACATGCATACAATATTGGATCTATCTTTTTATAGTTACGCCACATTGTTTTAAACAGTGTGAGTGCTCCTGAACGCTGCGCCACAGCACCACCTAGTGGCAAGAATGCGCTACATAGTCTTCACAATCTACATATTAAAAATAAAACAAGTTATGAGGACGCTAACTGAAACCTAATTGTAACCCTATGCCTAAACCTAACCCTAACCCCTAATCGTATGCCTAACCCTAACCCTATATCTAACCCTTACCCCTAACTCTATACCTTACCCTAACCCTATGCCTAATCCTAACCACTAACCCTATGCTAACCCTAACCCTATGCCTACTCTTAACCCTATGCCTAACCCTAACGCCCTAAACCTATTCGTAACCCTAACCCTATGCCTCACCCTAACCATAACCCTAACCCCTCTCCCCTACAGAAATCCATTTTAAATCCCTAATCTCTCTCCCTTAGAGCAATCTATTTTAAACTGCAGATGTAGTACACCATTGTGAGTGGTAGGTGGCGCTGCACTGTGCGCGTTCACATCTGCGTAACTATAACAGGATAGGATCAAAATGCCTTCTCAACAATAATTGAAATTTACTATGCATCAAAAACGGCTGAGATGTGCATCCCTGTATTTACAATATTGCTTGGTTTGCTGTGGTGATAAATTGAGACCACAGTCCTTCTCACTTTATCACAGCTACTTGAGATACTTATTAAAAACCCTCCACCCCACACTCACACGCAATGCTAGGAGCTGCATCAATACAAAGCACTGCCACTCAGTTATTAAAGTTAATCAGGAAGAGATCCTGACATTGTTACAAAGCTGCACTGACACAGTTTGAAAAGTAAATGTTTCACTTTTGCAGCTCTTATGGTGTTTGCTCAAGTGTGCAGTAATTAGTTTGCAGTTGAGTGGTAGCATTGTTTTGCTTGTGTTGTTTATATCTGTTTGTGACTAGTGTTATATGTTTGATTGCATCTGGTCTATGAATTACTGCTGGAAGAAAAGGAGTGTTTGCTCTAGTGTTAATTACTGCTGAAAGCAAAGGGGTGTTTGCTCTAGTGTTAATTACTGCTGAAAGCAAAAGGGGGTTTGCTCTAGTGTGCAGTAATCAGTCTGCAGGTTAATCATAATCTAATTTAAACAGGGGAATTAACAAACTTGGAAGCTTCTGGACAGTTCTAGTGTAAGTGCAGTTATAGTGTAAGTGTGGGGGTTTAGATGAAAGGATTGGGTGCAGTTATAGTGTAAAAGGGGGAAATTAAATAAAAGAAGGGAGTTACATTGTTTTCTAATATTTTTGTAATTAGCCTTCGGGAGTTATTCCTGTGGCAACCTCTCTCAGTATAAATCCTATCAAAGCAGTATGCACTGCTGGAGCAGCTGATCCAGGGTCTATACCCCCATGACTGGTGTGAGCATATTGTCGCTCTTGAAGCTCGAATTGGAGTACTGGAAAGATGAATTGCAGCACTTGCTCACTGAGCACAGTTTAGCTGGCCTAGCATGGAGCGTGGAGTTGGGGCTAGTGAGGATGTCCAGGGACGTAGTTGGGTTATAGGGGAAAGGGAAGCAGAGGGAACAGGAGAAGGCGGCAGGCCAATTCTGAGCAACAAGCACCAACAGATTTGCTAGACTGAGTGAAACTGTTGGGGATGTCCATTCAGAAATGGCAAGGGCAGATAGAGCTGTTCCCTCAGACAGCCAGGAGAACACTACTACTGGAGGAGTGGGAGGACAGTATAGGCAACAGACAGGTTTTGGTGGTAGCTGATTGTGTTATTAGGAAGGTAGATAGGGTGATTTGTCATCCAGAACACAACAGTAGAACAGTTTGCTGTCTCCCGGGTGCTCGGGTTGGGTATGTTGTGGATCAGGTAGTTAAATTATTGGGAGTAGCTGGAAATAACCCATAGGCCTTGGTACATATTGGTACCACTGACAATGTTAGTGGAAGATGGAGTGTCCTAATGAATAATTTTATAGAACTAAGAAACAAGCTTAAGGCAAGGACTTCCCAGGTAGTATTTAACAAAACACTACCAGTGCCATGTGCTAGCCCAGGGAGACAGAAGGAGCTTAGGGAGGTTAATGCGTGGCTAAAACATTGGTGCACCAAGGAGGGTTCTGGGTTTTTAAAGCACTGGGCTGACTTCTCACTTGGGTACAAATTCTATAGCAGTGATCGGGAGGGGGGGGGGGGGGGGGACTAGATGAAAGTGATGGGATTAAAGGTGTAGAGGTGATAAGAAATGAATAAATGTTATTATAGTCAATATGGAGATATTGCTAAGTAACTAAATACTGTTATTATAGTCAATATGGAGATATTGCTAAGTAACTCAAAACGGCAGAGTCATAGCAACATAAAGTGTATCCTTGCTAATGCAAGAAGCTTGCCAGGGAAAATAGGCAAGCTAGAATTAATAATAGCAAATGAGAGATGGGACTTGATAGGCATTACTGAAAAATGGTGGGATGATTCTCATGACTAGATGATTAATTTTGATGATTATAACCTATGTTTTAATGTAGTCATTATTAATCCATATATTTATAGATTTATAATGAGTATCATAGTATATTATGATACCTTTTGTATTGGACAAACATCTTATTTATATTGACAAGCTTTCGAGGGGTTTAACCGCTCTTCATCAAGTCTGAAGCAATACTGACATGAGATGAAACCATTGGTTTGAATAAAAACAGCGATGCAGTTCTACCGTCGTTGTACCTGGGGCCCCGCTCGGGGGGATCATTGCTGCAGTGCTTCTCAAACTTTTTTTTTATTTCTTTTTTTTATTTCTAAATGCCCCTGCCCCTATAGTTAAAACATAAATATAAATATAAATTATGTGTCAAAAACATACTGGCCAAATGTGGTAATGCATGAATACATTTAATTTTGTTATTTTTTGTGTCCCCTATTCATTTAATTTGTGGGGGGGTCCCCCCCCCCACCTACTGGTCAGGGCAAACAAATTTAATTAGATTTTATAAGGAGGTAAGAAGGAATTGGATCAAGGTGACTCAGTGTATATAGTCCACATGGAAGACTAACCAAATGAAACTTATTTTCTCAAAAAAAAAGGCATCTAAGATGGGATTTGATTACCTTATATAAATACATTCAGGGTCAATATAAGGCTTTGTCAAGTTAACTTTTTGAGCCAAGTGCTTTTCAGATGACAAGTGGACATTCCTTGGGGTTAGAAGAAAAAAAGATTCCACCATAAAAAAAGAAAAGGGTTCTTCACAGGGTAGTTAAACTGTGGAATTGTCTACCAAAGGAGGTTTTGACAGTGGATTTGATAGATCATTTTAAAAAGGGGTTAGGTATATGTTTGAGTAAAAAGGGCATGCAGGGTTATCCTGGATAACTAGAGAAGGAGAGTATTAATTCAGAGGAATCCAATTGATAGTATCTAGGGTGAGAAAGGAATTAGATTTGTTTCCTTATCAGATAATTGGCAATGTCTCAATGTTTTTTTTTCTGTTTGCCTTGCTCTGAATCAATTAACAATTAATAGTCCACATTTTACAAGTATTAGAGGAGATCTAAAAAGTTTGAACTTGATGAACTTTGTCTTTTTTTCAACCTCAATTACTATGTAATTGTGTAACTATATTTGTTAATAACCAAAATATGGGATTTCCTTAGGCATTGAGATCTTAAGCTTGCAATCTCAGAAGTTACTTATAACTATTAAACCCTGATTCGCTGTTAATTCAACCAGTCAGAAAAGGGGAAAATAGAGCACTCTGATTGGCTAAACCTAACCAGTAGGAATACACAGGTTTCAATGCAAATATTATGATTTTTTGAAACCTTAACCAATCAGAAAAGGGGCAGTGACCTATCAGAATTGTTATATTCAAATACTGGATTTGAAATATTTGAATATGGTTTGAGCCAATCAGAAGCTATACAACTAGTATATAAGGCAAGCACATGGTCAGAAAGTAGTTAATTGGTGGGAGCGCTCCTCGGGGAGGCCCTCTGTTAGGTTGGTTATTTTTTTTTATTTTTTATAGAGTGACAGGTATTTTTAGGTGGAGGCCTTCTCCGTGGTCAGAAGAAGAGGAGCCAAGCAAAATAGAAGAGGTCTAATGACTACTATCAATGTGGATGTGCCCATTTATTGACAAATTAAAATTGAGGACAAGAGCGTATTTTTATCAATATCTTTGTTATGTTTTTTTTTTTTAAATTAATATGTAATGTCTTTCTTTTTTTCTCATTCAATTTATTTAATGAGGTAGTGTTAGGGATTATAGAAGTTGTGGACCCCCATGGGGAGATAGGGTCCATGAGGTCCATAAGAATCCCTATGGTAGTAGTTAAGATTCCATGAGAACTCCCAAAGGTAGAACTCCCAAAGGGAGCCCGATGGTAATGGGTTAATGTTAGGTGCCATGGGATCCATAAAGACCTCCATAATTATCAATTAGATTACCATGGTGATGTAGGGCCTTTGATGGCAATTCATGTACTGTTTGTTAGGTTACATGGTGTCCATAAGGACTGCCATGATTATACTTAAAGGCACCAAAGGGACCCCCTTGGCCCCCTACCTCACAGTACAAGAATGTGTAAATAGGGAAATTTTACAGGTGATTCTGGAAGGTGAAGAACTATGCTGACACTCCAAAAGCTTGCTTCTAAACACATGACATAAAAAATTGGTGTAATTAAATCTGAATATCAGAGCAGCTATATAAGCAATTTGTAAGACACTATACAGGCATAATATTGTAATGTGAGGGAACTATCATAATAGCAGTAACAATCTGTGTAAAAGGACTCTGCTCTCTATCTAGGAGTCTGACATCAGACAACCCCTAACAAATGTTTATCCGCTATCACACATATTTTTCCCTTATTCCAAAATGTATGCATTGCATAAAGTCAAAATATATTTGCCTTAAAAAAAATCTGTTCAGGTGACATGGGATTGGAAGGGTAACTGCTCGTCAATCTTTCACATCTGTAATGTTGAAACTAGAACAATATTTAACAAAACCCAGAATTAAATACTTAACATTTAAAACTAAAAACAGAGTGCACTCCATTTACTGTAATATAAACAGATCTTGGAGATGGAAGGAAAATGGAACAGGTTTTGTTGTTGAGGTTTAAGGACGGTTAGAGTTTAAAAGGCCAGAAAGCTTGAGAACTTGGAAAGAATTGCTGTTACAGAGCGCTGAAATGTTATTATCTGTAGACATATATTCCTGACATTTACAATATTTTGCTTTGATGATATAAAATATAAAATACAAATGTTACATATGTTAAGAAAGATGTCCAAGATAAACACGACATTGGAGCATTACATACCATTTGTATAAGTCGAGTAAGGACACTTTACTGTGGAAGCTTATGTAAAAGTCAGGTCAACATTTTATTTTTGCTGAAAATGATTTATCTTTGTCAAAGTAAAAAGGCAAATATTTTCCAGAAACATAAGAAATGTAGGTACAGTTCAGAACATCTTTCTCAAACACACTGCCTTGTTGGTCTAGACTGAAAGCAACTGCCGTGTACATAAACTATCATCATAGTAGTCATGTGACTATCAAAAACTATTTCAAAACTATCTTTGATACAGTGATACCTGATAAGTATTTTTTTAAACAGATACAGAAGATTATGGAGCATGGCCTTAGTTCTGCACATAGTGCCATGTGGATCATATAAGTTTCCCTAGATCTAACTTAATTGTCTACATAAACCAAAAAAATAAACTCTGTATCATTGTTGGGATCTTAGTGGTCCATTATATTCTATGCTCTTCTTACTGGCCACCACATGATTTAGATCATATTTTTGGCAAACTTGGATTAAATGAAAATCATGCATTTCAGTTTAATTAGGCTAACAACCAATTGTAACATACATCACCGACACATGTATTTATGAAATCTTAAATGTGTGGTTTATAATTTCACTAGTCGTTTATAAATGCCCTTTATAAATTCCCCTGTAACTCTTCCCCCTGTCCCTCCCCATGTTTCTTCCCCTCCATTTCCCCCCTGTCTCTTTCCTCCTCTTCTCCCTTCCCTGTGTCTCTCCCCCCTTTCCTGTGTCTACCCCATTCCTGTGTCTAACCCATTCTCCCCATTGTGTCACGTGCTGTAGAGGTCAGGACTGAATATTGTGCCAGCACCTTGGCTTCAGCACAAGCCTACTCATATTGGATTATCATGATGGCTCTCTGACCAAGGTCTCCTTCTTCAATGTACAATCTATTTAGCTCCATATTTATCACCCTGCTATATATTATTTTGAAGACAAAGAATTATATTATGGGTCAATGCAACATTTTGTGGCAAGAGGTTAGCTGTCTCATCAGAGATCTAACCATGAATATAGATTAATTGTTTTAAAGTAAATCTGTTAGATATATATCTAGTTCTCCATCTTTGTTGTTATGGTCCAACAGGCAGAGGATGTAAATTACCTAATACTGTGTATTTGTAATAGGCACATACTCAAAATGTACAAGATCCATGTGGGGAGCTAGTGCTCAAGCAAGTGGTACAATGTACTGGGGCCAACCTCCTCTCGTGCAGTCTTATTTTTTATTAAAAGGTTTTTTTAATTTCTGTAGTGTAGAATTTTCAACAAGAAACCTTAATAAAGAAAATGGAAGTCTGCTGCAAAAAGAATAAACAAATAAGTGAAATATGTAAAGGCTGTGATTATTTTTTTCTTTCTAACAACATTTCGCTAATTTAGCTTTGTTTTTCAAAAACATCATATGGAAAACATTTGACCTCTGTGGTCATTTAAAGTGATATGGAAGGTTTCTGGATTTTACTAAGTATATAATATACCTGTGTATACCTGTCTTTACTCCTAAGTACTTTGTTTCATTAACAAGTGCTTAAAAGCACAAATATTACCTGCTTGGGTCAGCAGCTCAGAAAAACAGACTCTGTAGCACTTGCTTTGCTGTGTCTCATACTAAACCATCAGTGATCATCTCTCAGCAACATCCTGCAACGTGCTGCTGAGATGTTGTCACTGATAGGCTAGGGCACCTCATGCACTGCTGTGGGCACCTTACATGAACTATTAGTTTTATTTTAGGTAGTAAAAACAGAGCTAATAAGTACTTCTTTATTAAATAAAGTACATAAACGTAAATAGATACACAGGTATACAGTGGTACCTTGGTTCTCAACCTCCTCGGAACTCAACATTTACTATACTCAACCTGTCATGATGAGCAAAAAACCTTGGTACTGGCATGCCGACCTTCGCGCGCTGCAGAACAGTGCGCCGTCATCAGCGCGCAAAAAACTGTGCTCCATTACATGTGCCACAGAGACCCCCATCTCATATTTACAGACATGCTTGGCAAGGTAAGGGTCCCATATGGGCCAGGAATTTTGTGCATGTGTCACTAGCAGCATGTTGCATTGCATGTTTATCATGTATGTAGTGATAAACATGCAATGCAACATGCTCCTAGTGACACATGCACACAATGACAGTGACATTACATCCAACATGCCCCTAGTGACACATGCCAGTCCCACATGGCACACTGTCAGCCCCTTACAGCAAGCAGGTCCAGTAAATATGAGATGGGGCAGATGTGATGCAGGCTGGATCGCAGAGCGTCATCAGAGCGCAGTTCTCTGCGCCCTGATGATGGCGTGCTGTTCACCAGCGCGCAAACAACGTGCCACCAGGTACCACTGTATATAATGCCTAGTATAATCCAGAAAACTTTCATAACTCTTTCAGGGTATGACTATATTAGAGCAAGTGGTTTAAGCAGATTTTGCATTTGATTTAACTGTTTTTTTATTAGGAATTCATATAATTAAAACCTATCCTGTTAGAATCTCTGTGATCTCTCCAATTACACAATCTGCATTCACTCTTTTCATGAGTTTTCAAAAGGTAACTAATGTCAAATACAGTCAATAAAAGAGTAACCTTTCCAAAGCTCTAGAATTAAATGTCTCATTTACTTCCTTTATCCATTAAAAAATTCCCCAAAAATATTTTTATATTTTCAAATGTGTCTATGAACAAAACAAGAGGAGATACTGGAAATTCTCCAGTCCACATTGGAAAAATGTACTGAAATGTTTTTACATTTTCTGGGCTCACATTTCGAGGCATGATGGATGTTTTATGTTTTGTAAAACTATGACAATAAAAGAAAAAAAAAAAAAAGATGCAGAACAATATGAAGGTTAAACATTTGTCATAAGCACACCAAGATAAAAAAACAGTGGCCTCCAAGTTCTGTAATCTTATCTGAAGACATCCATTAGGAAAACTGTTCCATCTGTATCGTTCAACAGCTTTGGAGCAGATGTTTTCTGTCCGTTTCAGCAAACTCGTAGGAAACATTTTTCAGGTAGTTGTTTGACTTAGCTTTTGCTACATGGACAAGCTGTTGAATAGGAAATACTGCAGGATAATAGTGAAAATCTAAGCACACATCGAAATGTCATTTGTATACCTCAACAGTCTGGTCACTTCATCCGTCTTCACATACATGTTTAGGGCAGAGAGTTGAGAAAGGCCAAAACCATGTGTCAAACCCCCGATTCAAAATGAATATACAATGCATGTTGGTATGCTTTTAATTTTAATTTGTACTAAGAGTGTGGAAAGAGGGCAAACTATTTTTTTGAGAAAATTAGAAATATACAATGGTACCTATCAAGTGTTTTAACAATAAATGTGTCAAATATTAGGGTAAATAAACATCTATGTAAGTACATGTATGTGTGTATATATATATATATATATATATATATATATATATGTATATATACACAAAATACATAATGAGATGGAACTGTGGCCCCTGCATCACAAGTAATGTGCCAACTAGCTTACATGTGTGCCATGTTTTAGTGCTGTTAGTAAATACTCACAATGGGAAATTAGAAAAATAAATACCAATAATAAACAAGTAATAAGTAATGTTCAGTTCAAGTTTGCCTTTGAAATGAACTTCCATGATAACATGGAGATGATATCACAAAAACAATTGGCATAATTTTGAAGACAACCTAACTTGATACTTTAAAGAACACTGTATTTTGGGAAGCATGACACATGCATATAAATTATGTAAGAAACTACCTACACTGGCAGCTATGTAGGACACGGACATGAAAACATTATAGTGAAAATCTTAAATATTGCTGAGTCTGCTTGTGTCATGGGGATTTCATCCTGAACTTTTGGTCTGCCCGTAGTTTGAGTGAGAGGGTTATCCTTCTGTTGTTTACTAGTCTATTTAGTTCTATTGTCAAGATTGCATTGTCTGTCACAGTATTTCAACATAACTAAATAGAGATCTTATCTCAATATGAATATAGTTATATGCATGGGAGAAATGCCTGCTGCCATTAAAGCAAAAGTGAATACAATAGTAGATATTAACTTTTAACTTTGTAAAAGCCTTTTGCACATTGGAATATCAAGTTCTCCCTAAGCCATGCTATAAATATATTACTTATTGGTACATTAACTAGCATCTTTTCTGATAGTTTGTACTTTGATATTGAAACTGAAAAGCATATTAAAAAACAATTAACCTGGGAAATTAATTTAGTCATTTTTGAAACAACTTGCTGCTAAACTACATGCAGAAAAGAGGGTTAAGAAATAACCATACCTCACTATTTGAATATATTTATCTAAAACATTGTATCACCTACCTTTGTACATTGTTTTCTCTGTACGTGGTGTAGTTTTATACTTCTTCAATAGATTGGATAAACCATTTTGATAAATATCCACAAGATATTTTCAACAATATTTTTGTGTCTAAAAATGATACATTTCATTATTCGCTAATTATGTTGCTTTAGTTCTGGCCAATTGCCACAGGACAGCTAGATAAATCACAACATAATGAAGATATAGTATTCTGTATTTACCAGGGATTCAACACAATTATCTGGAAGCATCAATGCACTTAAAGGGACATGAACATGTTATTTTGCTTTCTGGCATCAAAAATACTTTTTTTTGATAATGTGTCAAAGTTTTTTTCTTTTTAGAATGAAAGTGTCAGAGCTCAAAAACTCAGATTTGTATCTGGTTTTGGGGCTTACCCTCTATCAAGCAATGTGAGCTACAGACAAAAGTATTCTCTCTGCGTTTCTTGTTAGTTGCACTGAAGTTTAAACAGATTTTGCTAAATAATTTTTCATTCAATAGTTAAAACATGCACTTTTAAATGCACGGACAAACAGTTGTGTTCCATTTTAAAAGCTGCAGCAAACCTTAGCGCTGTTACACAAAAGGTATCGATTTCTCACTCAGTAAAAATTCATAAACCCAGAGTGATTGCTGGGAAGGCAATGGGGGATTTACTATGCATGTCAAATGCATTTCACTTAATCTCTTGATTTACTAAGCACTGCTTCCTAGAGATAAAATCACTCAGCTCTTCTCGACTACTCTCAGGTGACTGCTTGGTAAATTCCCCCCAATGCTGTATTCTCACTGCGAAGGAGAACTAGAGGTGAAGGAGGAGGTATGTGGACCTGGCTTCCTTGTGGTGCAACATTAAAGTGCATTTAAAACATTGAAAAAATGCTGTTTCCAAGGAGGAGGAGGTTACAGATTTCTTTCACTGACCTGAGTTATAATTTTAATTCCACAGTGAATTGAAATACATTTTAAGACCTTTACTATTATTAAAAGATGTGCCAACATGTTTTATTACACTGTAATGCCAAAAAACAAAGTAAGTTCTAGTATATCTTAACTATTTTGCATCTGACATTTGTAGAAGAAGTGAAATAGATTAAGAAGTAAGGTTTGTTTTTACATAGACCTTTTAGTGCTACTTCACAGCTAAATTAATCTTCAATAAAAAAGTACAGTGTGTACATATCAATGGTGACTTCCATACTTGGCAGCTTTTAAATCGATAAGATAGAGGGACTTTGTGGCATGGGAATATCAACCATTTTACTAACCTAAACAAACTGTCAAAAAGAATAATTAAGAAGTAAACACTTATAATCAGAGTGATAAGAGAACTTTCTATGTGTTTTCTAATTGAGTAAAGAGCACATTTTTTGTATAAACCGCTTGTCAGATCAAGGCATTTGGCTTTTGGCCTCAAATATAGTTGTTTTGGAGTAATTAAGACTGAAATATTTTTCTAAACACAGATGTTACCTAAAGACTGAAGCAAAGAACAGGAGGCAATCAGCTCCAGGGATGATCTGTCATACAGTAGGTGGTCTCTGTCCTATAGCTACTTTTCATGTGTTTACATAGTGAATAGCGTGAGGCAGGGCTACGCAAAGCAGAACCATAAAGCATTTTGGTGAGTAGAGAGTTTGCTCTTTAATGAAGTACTTGAAGTAAACTGGTGTAAAGTAGGCTTTTAGGCTAAACTTGTCAAACCAGCATCACAACATATGTTGTTGCTCACAGAGATGTCAGATGTTAGATTTTGGTGTCAGAAAATAAATTATCAGTTTAATCAATATTACATTCTATAACGGATTTTCTTCTGTAGTCCAAAAATTTTAAGCATGAATGTACAAAAATAACATTAAGTATAAGCCGTGTACAATTGTTTTCTCCTCCTCTCTCTTGATAAATTACAGGAAATAGAGGGAGTCATCTGTACACACACTTTATCATGTGTATGTAACATGCCCGTTTCATGTCACTAGTGACTTCACTTTAAGAGGTGACATTGCACATGACAGTGCACACTAGTGGACCCAGATAAATTGGCAACTCCAGCTTAATGAATGTCTCACTATCAAGAAAGAACTGCATGAAACAAAATGGTTGCATCCAAATTAGGAAATAAAAAGCCTGAATCCCCTTTTTTTTTGTTTCAATAGTTTTTATTGTCACAGAGTTGTAAATCTTATACAGTATTAATGTTTCAGCGATGGCTCGCAGGCCAAATTTATGTTGTAGATTGCTTAACCGTAAACTTATATGATGGTGACATTTTCATTTAGTGACAGTTCCATTACATTTTCCTTTTTCTTAACCTTTCTAAGTAACATTAAACTGGTAGCATGGTTGTTTGCCTGTTTTTGAGATCTCTGAAGGTTTTAGTATGATATGCTACCTCTTGTTACAGTTTTTTAACATACAAAATAAAATTAACTGGATATAACAACTTTAACTACAGTGTCATTCGTGTGCTTGTGTCTAATGATTCTTCTTTCCGTCCTTTCATGTCGAGGGACAGTTTTTGTATGTATAATAGACAGTAGATTGAAATAGGTCACTCACCTCTGAGTCTTGCCGTTTGGCGCTGGTCTGTGGAGTCCGGCAGGGGGGGGGGGGCCCAGTTCACTTTTCTTGAATTGGTTTATCTCCTAGTTTGTCTGCTATCTGTGTTTTTGTTTGTTATATTTTTATTGCCTGTGTGGAGGTTGTCCATGCCCCCCATATTTCTAGAAATTTTGGGTATGTGTTGTTAGTCGTGTGTGTGAATCTGTCAAACAACATTATGCCATTTAATTTGTGTATTACCTCTTGTCGTGGTGTTTATAGTAAAATGATATTTGAAATAGTCAATTTAACTTATTGTCCGATTATAACGTCAATTTATAGGAAAGTATAGCTTTTAAACAAAACAGCGTTTATTATCATCAATATCACAATCGAATTCTAGAGTAATAAAAAGTTCTAAACAGTACTATATGATTTTCAGATGTCAATAACCCAATTAAGTCTATTGCAATATTAATACGATAAAAATGTTACTAAAACAAGAAAAACCTTCTAAGTTCTTTGTCACAAAATCTTCTAGGGTAATAGGAGATTTACAATAAACTACTATTTATCAATATTTCTTATTTTAGCTATTTATAATAAACACGAAAATCAATCTTATTAATATAATAAATCACAATAATATTGTTGGCAGAATATATAATATACCATATATTGAATAACAAAAATACTATGGGAACAAAGGAAAATATGTCACAATTTGAATAAAACCTACTGTAGATATATTGGTAGCTTCTGTGATATAATTGATTTAGAGTAATAAATAAGATCAATTTATCTTTTATATCACAAAAGTTTGAAATTAAATCTATACATTACCAGATACCAGAATCAACCCAATATCACGTAAAGTCAGCCTGGATAATCCCAAATCGATTATTATATGAAAAATGAAATATAGCAGGAATCAAAAATATGTCCTCTCTCTCTCAATGTATTGCATGTGTTCCAGCCTCTCTCCTCTTTGTGTCTGTTTTTTTCCTTTTTTTTTTCCTTTTTCTAGCCTATTTTAAATAGCCATTCTTATCTAAATATCACTTTAATCACATCCTGGAATTATTTCTCACTATTGTGTTAAGTGGGAATACATGAATATCAAATGCACAGTCAAACAAGTATTGTCATTATCAGAACCAAATGGTGGATCTCTCGTCTCCAATTTGAGGTGTGATTATTTCATGACATTTGAGGATCAAAAGAATCTAGTATGAATACTAATGACTAGCCTTTTGTTGGTTTCACTGTTTACATTCTGATTACAATGTAGACAGTTAGTGAAGCTCAGAAAAATGGAATATGTGTATAAAATTAAAACTCAAAATAAAATGATGATGTGCAATATAGGTATAACATAACACATAGATATGAAAAGTTTAAGATATTTCCTATCCGATGACATCAAACACTTTTATGTTTGAGGAATTTCTATATGTGTATTAATTAAAATATTAAGAGGATATATTTAATCAGAAATATATAATGAAATGGTATATATGTATGGGAGTATACTCATTTATATATTTAATAGGTAAAACCCCTGACAAATCCCCCTTTCTGGAATAATGTCTCCCCATTAGGTAGGTGACATTATTACAGTAGCAATATGTGTAATTAAATAGATAAGTATTCGGTTGTCTAAACATATTTCTTTACCTATGCATCATTTCTATTGGGGTACATTTTCTGACCTCATTGCTTACATGTACCAATTATATGGATGATCCAGAGGAAGGCAAACATAAAACCCAATTGTCTTAATTGGGAAAAATTAATTCCTTCCTGACCCCAAATATTGGCGATTGGATTCCTCCCTGGATCAATACTCCCTCCATGATTAAGCAGGATAACCCTGAATGTCCTTTTATTTAAAAGAGATGCAGTCCTGATTCATTATCTATTATTATCTTCCTGATAATAACTTCATTGGTCATGATTCGGCAAATGTTCTGACCGTTTGTAACGGGAGTTATGTGAGTTTATGAAGTTTTCCTTAGTTGTTTCTACGTCTTCTTCACAATCGCCTATGAACAGGCAATGTGGTCACGATACCACGTTTGAGTCTTTTCCACCCTGATGTGGAATATTCTGAATTGTCTTTTAATCATCCTGTGTGGATCGACACTGATGAAGATTTTCGGCGACGTTATTCTCCTCCCGGGTTAGGATGAATCTTGGAGTCTCTTGGATTAAGACGCTTGAGGAAGGACCGTCCCACGATAGCTTCCGTCTGAACTTGTTGGCGTTAGGATCATCATTACCCTGATACGATCGGCCTTTTCTTTTATCAATTTGGATACTCTCTCTTTTGGCTTCTATGTTTAACCGAAATACAAGTGGTTTTAATAATACATTCCTAACATGATGGATTAGGTAGATAGATGAAGAGACAGAAGTTTTTTTTTTTGTTTTTTCCTTTTTTTTCCTTTTTCTAGCCTATTTTAAATAGCCATTCTTATCTAAATATCACTTTAATCACATCCTGGAATTATTTCTCACTATTGTGTTAAGTGGGAATACATGAATATCAAATGCACAGTCAAACAAGTATTGTCATTATCAGAACCAAATGGTGGATCTCTCGTCTCCAATTTGAGGTGTGATTATTTCATGACATTTGAGGATCAAAAGAATCTAGTATGAATACTAATGACTAGCCTTTTGTTGGTTTCACTGTTTACATTCTGATTACAATGTAGACAGTTAGTGAAGCTCAGAAAAATGGAATATGTGTATAAAATTAAAACTCAAAATAAAATGATGATGTGCAATATAGGTATAACATAACACATAGATATGAAAAGTTTAAGATATTTCCTATCCGATGACATCAAACACTTTTATGTTTGAGGAATTTCTATATGTGTATTAATTAAAATATTAAGAGGATATATTTAATCAGAAATATATAATGAAATGGTATATATGTATGGGAGTATACTCATTTATATATTTAATAGGTAAAACCCCTGACAAATCCCCCTTTCTGGAATAATGTCTCCCCATTAGGTAGGTGACATTATTACAGTAGCAATATGTGTAATTAAATAGATAAGTATTCGGTTGTCTAAACATATTTCTTTACCTATGCATCATTTCTATTGGGGTACATTTTCTGACCTCATTGCTTACATGTACCAATTATATGGATGATCCAGAGGAAGGCAAACATAAAACCCAATTGTCTTAATTGGGAAAAATTAATTCCTTCCTGACCCCAAATATTGGCGATTGGATTCCTCCCTGGATCAATACTCCCTCCATGATTAAGCAGGATAACCCTGAATGTCCTTTTATTTAAAAGAGATGCAGTCCTGATTCATTATCTATTATTATCTTCCTGATAATAACTTCATTGGTCATGATTCGGCAAATGTTCTGACCGTTTGTAACGGGAGTTATGTGAGTTTATGAAGTTTTCCTTAGTTGTTTCTACGTCTTCTTCACAATCGCCTATGAACAGGCAATGTGGTCACGATACCACGTTTGAGTCTTTTCCACCCTGATGTGGAATATTCTGAATTGTCTTTTAATCATCCTGTGTGGATCGACACTGATGAAGATTTTCGGCGACGTTATTCTCCTCCCGGGTTAGGATGAATCTTGGAGTCTCTTGGATTAAGACGCTTGAGGAAGGACCGTCCCACGATAGCTTCCGTCTGAACTTGTTGGCGTTAGGATCATCATTACCCTGATACGATCGGCCTTTTCTTTTATCAATTTGGATACTCTCTCTTTTGGCTTCTATGTTTAACCGAAATACAAGTGGTTTTAATAATACATTCCTAACATGATGGATTAGGTAGATAGATGAAGAGACAGAAGTTTTTTTTTTGTTTTTGTTTTTTTTTCGCAAAAAACATTTCACAAATCACTGTTCATCTGGGCAAGTATTTTCAATGATTCTTAATTGAGATCTAGGATGACAGGTTCTCATTTGGTTAATATGGACCCATTTCTCCACCATTTCCCCATCTTTTGGGATCTGAATCTTATACACGAAGGGTGAAATTTTATCTATAATGGTATAAGGTCCTTTCCATGAGGGTAAAAACTTTTTCTCTTTTGCCTGATTACGTAGGAAGTTATATAAATAAACTTGATCTGTGATCTCATATTCTTTCTTAGATGTTTTCAGATCGTAATATGTCTTAGTGCTTTCTGCAGATTTCTCTAGATTTTTCTGGGCAAATGCAAAAGCCTGTTGTAAATGCTTCCTCAAGTTCTCAATATACTGATGGGTCGTGGCGGCATTTACCAAGTTGTGGTCTTGGGTTCTATAGATAAGGTGTTGTGGGAGTACCATACGTCTCCCAGTCATTAATTCAAAAGGGGACATTTTAGTAGCAGTACTAGGGGTAGATCTTATCGCCATTAAAACTAAGGGTAATTTTATGTCCCAGTCCTTACCTGATTCCTTGACATATTTCTTTAGGATACTTACAATAGATTGGTTGTACCGTTCTACCCCACCACTAGAAGCGGCGCGGTAAGCAATATGTAATTTACGTTTAACACCTAGGATTCTCCACATACGGCTCATCACCTCACTGGTGAAGTGACTTCCTCTATCTGACTCAATTTGTTGCGGTAGGCCAAAACGAGAAAACACATGGTTAATCAACAAAATTGCAGCAGTCTCCGCTTTACAGTTTGTCGCCGGAAGGCATTCTACCCATTTGGTGAATAGACATGTTACGGTTAACATATACTTATTACCCCTGGAAGAGGTAGTTACCGGGCCAATAAAGTCAATCTGTATGTCTGACTATGGCATGGACATCCCCCTTTTCTGAAGAGGAGCCCTATGGGTAGGTGAATGGGGTTGAAACTGGGGACATACTAAACATCCTTGACAGTAAATTTTTACATCCATCAACATGTGTGGCCAATATGCAAAATCACGAAGTATCTCATATGTAATCTTTTCACCTCTGTGGCCTGATGTTGGTGCATCATGAGCATGTTGTAGCATTAGACCTCGATAAGTAGTAGGAACTACCCATTGATGTATACCATTCTTAGATGTGCGGATAAGTAAACCATCTAAGATGTTAAACTGGGATCTTGACTTAATTAGAATCCTGAAATCTTCCTTATCTGACACATCTATTTTGTCCAGAGGATACTGTATTGGATCCTGTATATGGTTATAAAATGGACCTATGATAGGATCTTCTTTTTGACTATTGATCAAGTCCAAATTAGGAGTATCATGGGACCACTGTACTGTGGAGAGTTCTGTATCTTTCTGGGATTGCTGTCTAGTGATAGCCTGAATTTGCAATGGACCCATAAGGTGGTCCATTTCAATTGATTCCCCCTCTAGGGCACCTTGCTTTGCTAGTTTATCAGCAAGATCATTTCCGTCTTTATCCTGACCCTTTACTTTGGAATGTCCTTTTGTTTTCTTCCAGTATATAGTCAGTTCATGAGAATTTACCATTTCATCAATGGCATGTATTAACTTACCATGTTTTATCGGTTTCTTTCGGACATTAGTCATATTATTTAGTTTCCATACTGGTAAATATTCAACAAAACTATTTCGGGCATATTCTGAATCAGTAATGATTACAAAGTTCTTAATGTTATGCTCTATTGCGGTGTAAACAGCATAATATATAGCCATTAATTCTGCTATCTGACTACTCTTGGGTCCTATTTTACACCCTTTTGGAGGAGCAGGAAAATTATCTATCCATACATTACCAATTCCCGCAACTAGTTTATTATCTGTATCTACTTTTACGTGATAGGCACATCCATCTACATAAACTGTGGGTAAGGATTTACAAAATACCTCTTCATATATTTTATGAGGTGACAATTTATATTCCTCCAGAAGGTCTATATGGGGATCATCATCCTTAAAGGGGTCTGGGGCAGTACAATCATGTAAATCCGCTAATCCTTGGGCAACTAGATTCTTTTTATTTTGGGCATATCTTATCTCTAAAGGCCATCCTTGTAAGGATAAGGTCCAGGCAGTTATGCGGCTATTTGATAGATTACCAGACCTAATTTTATTGCTCTGAATATACTGTAATGGTTGGTGTGCCGTTTCCACTATTATTTTCTCACCTTGTATGAAATTTCGAAAATGTTGTAGTGCCCATACTGTAGCAAATAGAGCCTTCTCACAATCATTAAATTTTACCTCTACAGGTGATAGTGTTTTACTCGCACAAGAGATAATCTTGTTATGTTGGTCATATTTCTGATATAACACAGCACTTAAACAATTATCAGTATAACCGGTTTCTAAGAAGAAAGGCTTACCTCGTTCTGGATAAGCTAGGCAAGGGGCCTGACTTAGCTTCTGTTTTAACTCATTTACAGCTTGGTTCTGAATCTCACCCCATTTCCATGGCTCACCTTTCTTTAACAATCGTATGAGGGGTCTTGTTATTTCGGCATAATTCTCAATAAATTTACGAGAATAATTGGTGATACCCAGAAATGATCTCAATTCTTTTGTAGTTGTAGGCATTTTAGTTTTAAGTAGGGCCTCTACCTTCTTTTTCTGTGGATTTACACCATCAGGAGTTATCTCATGACCTAAAAAGTTAACTTTAGTGCGGCACCACTGAGCCTTTTGGAGAGATATTTTAACTCCTGCGTGCTTTAATTGGTCCAAAACATGTTCAATTTCTGCGATATGTTTATCAAATTCGCAACTTTTAATCAAGATGTCATCTACATAGGTTAATGTCCCTCTCTCTTGAGCATCAGGCATTGCCTTGTGCAAGAAGATGGCAAACTCATTCCCTGAATTTATAAATCCAAATGGAGTTCTAGTCCATGTAAATTGTTGATTACCAAATGTAAATGCTAATTTATGTTGGTCCTCCTCATCGACTTTAATAGTCCAATAACCTTGGGCACAATCTAGTGTCGTAAATAATTTAGACCCTTGGACTTGTGCTAAACACTGGTCTATATATGGGACAGGCCAAGCCGACATATGGACTCTCTTATTTAATTGCCTCAAATCAGCGCATAAGCGCCATGTCCCATTTGGCTTCAAAATACCTAGAACAGGATTATTATAAGAACTATGTACAGGACGTATAATTCCCCTTGATTCTAGATTCTTTATAATATCGGCTAATGATTCATAAGAGGCGAGGGGTAGTCTATATTGCTTAACAAATATAGGTGGCATACTGGGATCAGTTTTAATTTTAGTGACATGTAGATCCGTCAGGCCACAATCATATGAGTCTTTAGAAAATACACCTTGGTAATTCATAAGCACTTGTCTTAATTTTTGGCGTTCAGTATCATTAGAGCACCCATCGGCTAAAATTATCTGTTCTTTAAACCCAGGGAAAACCTCAGGTTGACTAATTTCATAGGCTTCCTCTAGTTGTGTAGATAGGTCAGTGGTAATGGAGTTTATCTGTATCTTATCGACCAAATTCTCTTCATACTTTGATTAAAAATTAGCTCGTCATCTGTTATTTCACACTGTCCTTCCATAGAACTGAAGGGATAAATAGATTGAACAGTAAATAATCCTTCTGGTTGCGTATCGAAACATTGGTCAATCATTTTATCATCACTCATATATTCCTCTGGTATCAAACCAATAACTGAATTGGTAAATTCAGAGGTAAAATATTCTGCATCAATGGCCATTCCTACTATGGATCCCTTCTCCATATGTATTGGATGGGAAGCTATGTTATTTACTAGGATGACAAAAGGTAATTGTGTCACAGCAATTAAAGGAGTGTGGGTGGTGTTAAGGCCTTTTTGTTGGGTTTGATAGCTAAGATTAACATAAGCATCTTTGCCTTGAATCATCTGCCCTCTTTTTACTTGCAAGGGTAGAGGGAATTGGGCTACTCCTTCTGGTATAGTGACAGTTCGTTCCATCTGTATGGTTATTGCATAAGGCATCTGTTGGGCATATTTCAAGGCTTCTGAGTCATTACTGAAATCTAATGGTGACTCATTCAACCGAGACCATAGAACGTTATGGATTAAATCAATTTGAAAAGCAAACCGATGTAACAAATCATTACCAATATATATTGGATATTGGGAATCCTCTATCACCTGGAACAAGTGCACAACCTTTTTATCTCCTATCGAAAGGGGTATTAAACATCTTGCTATAATAGGATGGGTTGAGGTTTCATGATCTATTTTATATATGTATTGGTCATATGGTTGGGAATTACGAATTAATCTTGGATTCTTTATTTGTTTTAATAGACTTTCATTAATGTAACTATGTTCATGGGTTAAGGCTATTTTGGCTTGTTTAGGATATCTCATACCTATAATATTTATGGGGATAACTAAACCCTTATCTCTTATTTCTATGTTAGCCATAATTTTGGAATGTCTAGTTATTTCAAAAGGTTTAGAGGTTTTCCTATTTAGTGAAATAGTTAGGACATTTCCTTCTACATGAGTGTTATCTATGTGGTCCTGATTAATTTGGATCACATTTTCATCATTTATTTGTTCTTCAGAAATGTCATGGCATTGTATTATCGTCATTTCAGGTGTTTGATTATTTTGAAAATGAATTTCCACCGAATTTTCTTTTGTTTCTATAACATGACAATTTCTCGGCATATTGGATTGTTTAACCTTTTCATAGTTTATGGGAAAGCTAACTTGTGACCATATTACTCCATCTATACAGTCTATTATTGGACTTAATCGCCTCAGTAGATCTGTCCCAATTAAAAATTGAGACTCAGGAACATCTACGACTATCACTGGATGTTTTACCTGTTTATTTCCTATTTTAATACTCAACCATACACTACCTTTGGTCTTTATGGTAATTCCATCGAAATTCTTTACAATTCCGATGAACGATTTTAGAATAGTTTTCCTATTAGATCTACGTTCTATTTCTTGATACATGTCTTGGGAAATAACAGTTACTTGGGAGCCTGTGTCTATTAACCCTTTAATGTCCATGGAGTCTACATCTTGTAAGCTGACAGGGATATAGTATCTCCCCTGACATTCCTCCATCTCACATAGGAAATGGGAATGTTTTAACATATCTGACTTCTTCCATTGTTCGTTCTTATTTAGAGAGTCAGACTGGGGGGTATTATTTAACCAATTTATGGTAATTTCGGGGGGGTTATTGGTCAGGTCAGGTATATCTTCAATTTTACCTGTATTATATTGTTTATTATCTTGACTAATTATTAACCCTGTTTCAATGATTTGTGGCTTGGTCAGTGATGCATCCTGTAAACAAAACGGTTTAACCTGCATATTGTTCATACCGCTCCCTCCGACTTCATTGATACCTCCTTCTTGCTCTGTGGGAGTTCCTGTGTACAAAGAACTTAGGGACAGAAGGAAGACACATCTTATTATCATTTGTTTCAGGATTATCCATCACAGTTTTGCAAACGCCATTCAGTCACTGGTTTTGGTTTTCAGAATTTTGGCCCCTTTGGACTGGCTCTGCTCTCAGTGTTTCATTTCCCGGCAGATTCATTCCTGCCATGAGGGCAGTCATTTGCTGGGTCAGTAATTTAACTTGTTCCTCTAGGTTAGAGTTTTGTTCTACATTTTGGTTTCGGTTATACCTATTCGTAACTCTTTGGCTTTCTGAGTTTTCTAAAGTACTGGGCCTTGGAGAGCTCAATCTTCTTTCTACATTGGGGCTTTTAGGTTGCCACCAATAATCTCTAATAGGATTATTTCCTTTGTAATTTGGGCTTACATAAAACAAATTATTATTTCTATTTTGGGGCCTTTCAGGGGTAACTGTTATAGGTCTCCGTTTGGGTGGTATGTATTTTGGTTTATTTTGACTTTTAACCACATCAGCATAGGATTTAGTATTTGTTTCAAAAGGTAGTTCTGGTTGGATAGAGATTTCCGCTATTTTATGGATTTGGCCCTTTTCTTTACGTTTAAAACTATTTTCCTCATCCTGTTGAATCTCATATATCTTGGAACATTCGTTTACCAACCAGCTGAGTGGTTTAGAGTCATCATAATCTCTGATTATATTCCTTTTCATAAATGATGGTAAGGCATGAAAATATATCCTCTTGAATTCTGCAGATTCTATATCTGCTCTTTTATCTGTCTGCCGATATGCATGTTTTAATGTGACTAAAAATTCTTTTGGACTTTCGTCAGGCTGGCATTTGAGATTGTGTAAGGCCCTTAAAGCTGCTTGGGGGTTACGAAATTCAGAAAAGCACCTCCTTACCTCTGCTCTGTATTGATCCCAATCAGTTATATCGCTATCTTGAAGGGAAGTAAAGAATGATGTATATGAATTATCAAATGACCAAGGGAGATATGATATCTTTGCACGAGATCCCCGTACATTTAATTCAAGCATGATTCTCTCCACAGTATCTAGGTGATCCTCAATGGATAATTTAGATCCTTTAGTGTAGGGCTTTACCAATTTTCTGATAGCCTGCGCTGTCTCATGGAAAGATAATTTCTTATTATGAGTATCCCTGGAAGGGGATGAATCAAACTCCTCATCAAAATCTCTAGGATGCCTGGCAATCGTTATGTCTGGTACATGATTTTGGGCCTTATCTAGATCTGCTTTTAACCTGCCAATATCCTGCTGGTAATTTTTAATCTCCTTTTGGGCATTATCAAGTAAATTTTGAATCTTTCTAGCTTCCTGGTAATTTTCAGCTTCTCTTATTGTTCTTTTATTTATTTCATTAGTAAGGGTGGTAAGTTTATCTTCTAAACTTGATTTTTCTCTTTTTAACTCCTCACAGTCTTGTAAGTATTTTTGAGACAGTCCCTCAGCCTGATATACTTTTTGAGCTAAATGATCACATTGCCCAGACAACTCTTCAATTTGGTCAGTTTTTCTATCTCTGTCTTCAGATAACTCATCCCATTTTATTTGAAAATCCCCTAATTTCCTCATTAATTTATCACACATTGCTGTTAATCCTTCATATCCTCGTAATCTTTCCTTAGCATCTTCTAATTCCTTTTCTAACTCATCCAGTTTAACTACTTGATGTTCTGACATTTTTATCCTATCTTCGTGTAAGTCTCTCAAATGGTTGCATGCCTCAGATATCTCATTAATTGTCTTTTTTAAACCAGTTATGACCACCTCCTTTTCAATAGTCTGGCCTTTCCAGTGTCTGGCGACTTCCATCCAGCTAATCGCTACATGGGCAAGATTCTTTTTACGTTCAAAGTTATCCTGAACTGCATTTATGACACCATTAATATTTGGTAATAATTCTGTCTCCTGACTCCAATCGTCTATGGCATTTCCATCAATTATCGGTATAATGTTACTAAAGTATTCTGACAATCTTGATGGGTATTCACACAGAGGATACACATTGCTTATTAAACTTTTGATCAATGTTTCACATCCCATTGCATCTAGTCTCAATATCTCATCTGATGACAACACCCCTGTCCTTTCTGAACTGGATCGGCCTTCTGCCATTTTGTTTTTATTTTAATAAACGCTGTTGTATTAAAAAGTTTTAAATTGATAAATATCAATTCACTTATCTATAAAGACGTTATCTCAAGCAGTGCCTCCAAATTATGTCGTGGTGTTTATAGTAAAATGATATTTGAAATAGTCAATTTAACTTATTGTCCGATTATAACGTCAATTTATAGGAAAGTATAGCTTTTAAACAAAACAGCGTTTATTATCATCAATATCACAATCGAATTCTAGAGTAATAAAAAGTTCTAAACAGTACTATATGATTTTCAGATGTCAATAACCCAATTAAGTCTATTGCAATATTAATACGATAAAAATGTTACTAAAACAAGAAAAACCTTCTAAGTTCTTTGTCACAAAATCTTCTAGGGTAATAGGAGATTTACAATAAACTACTATTTATCAATATTTCTTATTTTAGCTATTTATAATAAACACGAAAATCAATCTTATTAATATAATAAATCACAATAATATTGTTGGCAGAATATATAATATACCATATATTGAATAACAAAAATACTATGGGAACAAAGGAAAATATGTCACAATTTGAATAAAACCTACTGTAGATATATTGGTAGCTTCTGTGATATAATTGATTTAGAGTAATAAATAAGATCAATTTATCTTTTATATCACAAAAGTTTGAAATTAAATCTATACATTACCAGATACCAGAATCAACCCAATATCACGTAAAGTCAGCCTGGATAATCCCAAATCGATTATTATATGAAAAATGAAATATAGCAGGAATCAAAAATATGTCCTCTCTCTCTCAATGTATTGCATGTGTTCCAGCCTCTCTCCTCTTTGTGTCTGTTTTTTCCTTTTTTTTCCTTTTTCTAGCCTATTTTAAATAGCCATTCTTATCTAAATATCACTTTAATCACATCCTGGAATTATTTCTCACTATTGTGTTAAGTGGGAATACATGAATATCAAATGCACAGTCAAACAAGTATTGTCATTATCAGAACCAAATGGTGGATCTCTCGTCTCCAATTTGAGGTGTGATTATTTCATGACATTTGAGGATCAAAAGAATCTAGTATGAATACTAATGACTAGCCTTTTGTTGGTTTCACTGTTTACATTCTGATTACAATGTAGACAGTTAGTGAAGCTCAGAAAAATGGAATATGTGTATAAAATTAAAACTCAAAATAAAATGATGATGTGCAATATAGGTATAACATAACACATAGATATGAAAAGTTTAAGATATTTCCTATCCGATGACATCAAACACTGTTATGTTTGAGGAATTTCTATATGTGTATTAATTAAAATATTAAGAGGATATATTTAATCAGAAATATATAATGAAATGGTATATATGTATGGGAGTATACTCATTTATATATTTAATAGGTAAAACCCCTGACACTCTTGTATCCTGAGGTCTGGGGTTCGCCATTTCTGAGCTAAGTGGCTTTTTGCTGATAGCATCAGGTACTGAAACCATTTATTCTGGCTTTTCGAAATATGTGTAATAGGTCCTCCTAGGAGGCATGTGTCAATTGACCAAGGGATTGGTGTATGCAGTGTCTCTGAGGCTAGTTTTAGCACTTTGTTCCAGAGGTTTAGGGCTATGGGGCATTCCCACCATATATGTTCGAATGTCCCCCTATCCTGGCAGTGCCTGAAACATTGTGGGGGGATTCGCGTGTTAATGGTGTGTAGTTTTGCAGGTGTATAATATGCTCTATGGAGGAATTTTATGGATGTTTCCCTAAGGGAATAGCTCAGGGGGCTCTTCACAAATTTGAGGCAGGTTTTCTCCCAGGCCTTATCGTCTTTTGGGGTTCCTATGTTTTGATCCCACTTCCACTTAAAGGGAGCTGTGTTGTTGTTGTGCGTCTCTCTAATTGCTGCATATAGTGTGCTTATGATGCCATTTGTGAGTGGTGCTTTTTGGCAGATCACGCTTAGCCAGTTTGGTCTGGGGGCTCCCCATTTCCTAATAAGTGTTGTTATGTAGGGTTTTATCTTACAAAAGTTGAAATGTTCTCTTAATGGGATGTTATAGTTATGTCGGAGCTGGTCAAAGGTAAGGACCTTATCATTTTGTATCCATTTGTCTAGGGTGTCTAGTTTGTTCAAGGACCACCAGTTAATTGAGTCCTTGTCTAATGTATCCCATATTGTTGGGATTGTTAAAGTGGGTGTTAAGTTTGATAGGCCTCTTGTTATGTGGTGTGCCTTGTTGGTTTTGTGCCAGGTGTGTAATATATGTCTGATGATTGGGTTGCGGTGTTTCTCGCATGCGTGTGGTATGGTGGGAGACCATGTCACATTGTCCCATTTATGTGGGTGCATTTGTATGTTCTCCACAAATACCCAGATTGGCTGGTGCTCCACGCAGTGGGATTGGGGGAGGAATGCTAGTTGGGCTGATGTATAGTAAGCTTTTAGGTCCGGGCACGCTATGCCCCCGGTGTTATAATTGCTATATAGCAGCTTCTTTGAAATTCAAGGTTTTTGTTGCCCCATATGAATCTTGTTAGATGCCTTTGAAATCTGAATCCCCTTTTTAACAACATATTATAAACATGTATGGAAGTGGAATATTGCTTAAACTTAGAATTATGGAATAATTAACTAAAATCTTTGTTAAATTACCACTTTAGTTTGAGGAGTTTCAAAATTATACTATGCATATGAGCCTTCAGTAGTAACTTAAGCTTTTATGTTACATTATATACATACTTCTATGCTATTTAAACTTTAAAATATATCCACTGACCTGCGTTTTTTAGGGGTCAACTTGTAATAGGAGAAAAACATCCTATATTTTTACTATAGTGAATCAAGGAGATTTGAACCTTACTTTATTCATTATGTCTTCAAATGCTTCTCCAATGTATCTCTATCTTCTCTTATTATTGCATGTGTCTTCTGAACCTGAGATTAGTCTATTTATGCTCCACTATAAGCACTTTTCACCAAATTGTCTGTTTCTGTATAACTCTTAATTGATCATTTGCACATATTATATCCACTACTATATCCACTATATCTTTGAAAATAACACTAGTGAAAATGTTGTCAATTCACAGACAAGGAGAAATATTAATAAAGAGTAATAATGGCTCATGTTATTGTGTATGATTACTTTATAGTATAATAAATGGATATCATGGGTAGGTTTAATTGTGACTCATATGTGATTTGAAGAGCAATCCTCAGCAGAAAATGAGACACTGCCTACATCAGATCTAGCAGACTGGATCTAGATCAGGAGATGTATCTCCAATAAGGCTTGGCTAGCAAACACTAAAGAAGCACACAGTGAGTGAAATGCACAGTGCCACAGTGATTGCTATTATTTTATCTCTTTGGTAATACTATCATCAAGCAAATGTTATCACTTTGAGAGGCCACCTCATCTGGATATATATATATATATATATATATATATATATATATATATATATATATATATATATATATTGGGACAGAGTGGGACCAGGGATTTGTATAAGCCACAGATATTAAAAAGTTTCCTTTCCCCCATGAGGTGTGACAGAGTTAACCTCTGGGGCAGTTTTATTAGCTCAGTTGAGCATAAACTTAAAACTGAAGCTGAGAAATGGGTGGGCTGTTTCTGCACTGCTGCTTGCAGAGTGAGAGGCAGGCTTTGTTTTAGACCTGCAGGCCTCTTATGCAAAGCTTGCATGGAGCAGAAAATAGACTCACAGAAGTATATGCTGTTTATTAGAGCTGTGAAGAGAGAAACCCACAGAGGTGTTTATTGGAGCTGAGAGTAGACCGAAGTTGTGAAAAGGGACACAGAGGAGAAATGTCCATATTGGTGTCTGAAGCTGGAGAAAGTCACAGACAGATACAACAAGGTGAACTGAGGAGCAAGCCAGGAAAGAGCGGAAACCTGAACTCTATAGGCCAGTAATATAATACAAAGCAACGGGCTGTTTGTTTTGGCTCTATCCAGGTTTAGCTGTATAGAAGTTATGATATTTAGAAAACTGTCACAGTATAAGTAGGCTCCATAGGCCAGTTATTTTCTTTGATTTGTTTTTGGTGTATGATTTTGTATTACTGGTTAAATAAAATATATTAAAGTTGGAAAAGCATTGAAGGCCTCCTGTAATTGTGTTCCTCAAATGTGCTGCAAACAAGGGCAAAAACCCTGTGGCGACTGATAGCTTGTCATAATATGTATGTACACACACACACATATAAATATGTGATAGATACTGTAAATGTAATTTTTTACAATTTTGGGCACCACTTCATAAAAAGGACATTTTAGAGCTGGAAAAGGTACAGAGGAGGGCAACAAAACTAATAAGGGGAATGGAGGGGGTAAGTTATGAAGAAAGACTAACCAAATTAAACTTATTTTCTCTAGAAAAAAGGCGTCTAAGAGGAGATATGATTACCTTATAAAAATACATCCATGGTCAGTATAAAGATTTGTCAAGGGAGCTTTTTGAGCCAAGAGGTTTTCAACTGACAAGAGGACATCCCTTGAGGTTAGAAATAAAAAGATTCCACCTTAAAGAAAGAAAAGGGTTCTTCACAGTAAGGGTGGTTAATCTGTGGAATTCTCTACCAGAGGAGGTGGTGACAGCTGATTCGATAGATAGCCTTAAAAGGGGACTGGATTCATTTCTAATTAAAAAGGGAATTCAGGGTTGTCATGGATAATTAGAGAGGCAGTATTGATCCAGGGCGAAGTCCGGTCAGAAGGGATTTTTTTTAAATACAACTAATTAATTAATAGTTAATCCGCATATTGCAGATCAGAGGAGATCTTGAAAGGTTGAACTTGATGGACTGAAGGTCTTTTTTCAACCTTAATTACTATGTAACTATGTAACTATATACAACATTTCTCAAATGGGGTTTTGTTAGTGAAATTGTTAACATTTTATAATTTGTGCTAGTTTAAGCCATTCTGTAACTGGTACCTGATTCTGTGCACTAACACTCAATGAAATAAACAAATGACATGAGTGACCATTTTTGGTTTGTTTTAAGTACATCAGCTACAATATTCAGATTTTTACTTATTCAACAATTCCATAGGGAGTTTTTGTTGAGTGAGATATTTTTATATGGTAGCCATAGAGGAGTAAGCCAGGAACCAGTCTCTATCAAGGGAGTTATTTTGTTCATCTGGTTCCAAAGGGTAACAGATAGGGCTACACTGCTAGGAAGTAGAGCATGTTCGATTTTAAAATGGAGACGTTTCCAGAGAGCTTGGCTGATGAACATGTTCTGATCTCTTAGAGCATGGCTCTCAATCTCCACATGTTAATGTTCCTTAATTTACCATTTGGATAGTTGTGCCAATCTAGAAGCCTTAAAATATTTTATTAGGTCCGGTAAAGCTAGTCTCCCTTTAATTTTATGGGCTTGCATAGTAGTTTTGTTTACTTTTGTTTTTGTATTATCCCAAACAAAGCAAGAGATTGTCTCATGGAGTTTCTATATATACTTTGTGCTATAGGAGTACATTAATTTTAATGGAGTGAATTTTTTCTATCCAGGAAATGAGGACCAAGGGCTGATATAAATTGTATTTTTAATCATTTCACTATATGGTTGTCAGACTGGCATTATAAACAAAAGTTATAACTATGTGGTGCTGATGACAATGCATGGCCATTTTACAATTTTGCTGAGTTTGTTGCTATTATACATCAATAATAATGTAATGATAAAAGCTGCATCTGTTTGTTACTACAGGGTGTCCAGCAGGGACATCATAGTTGTGTCTGCACACTCTGTAATGTTATTGCAGGATGCCCTGTAGTTCAAAACCGGAATAGACATCACTAGGCAACTCAGAAATCCAAATTGACTAGGTAAAAGTTTTAAAGCATCAATGGGGAGGGGGAGAGAGAGACGAAGAAGAGAGAGTGAATAGGGGTATGGAGGGAGGGAGAAAGAGAATAGGGAGAGAGAGAGTATAAGGAGGGAGAAAGAAACAGAATAGAGGGAGTGCAAGAGAGAGAGAGACACATATGTTACATTTATTGTATATATAGTTGATAATAAAAATAAAATAAAATATTTTAATTCTACCCTAATAGTCACTGGGTGTGATTGTAGTGGGCGTATGCTTTATTCTGTCTTTGGACAGGAAAAAAACTAAATACACAACTGACTTGACTGCTAAAACATGCATGGTCTACTCTGTTATGTGTAAAGGGGTGGATATATAATGCTACTGTAGGCCACTGATTAACACATGTCGTCTTAGTATATTCCCTCCCAGGTGTGATCAATAACACTGTATTTACTAAGCTATTTATCTGCTCCAGTGGATGTAGCTATCTCACACCCCAACCTGAAACATTCTGATGTGCTTATTATATTATATTATTATATATATATATGTATTGTAGTATTATATTTATTTCTATATGTCATGTGATTGCTATTCAAATAGAAGCCAGGAGATTGAGAAATGTATAATTTGCCAAATTCGACTAAAATAAGAATCAGGTGGCACATTGCAAATGTAATAAAACATTCATATATTTTTCTGCATGTCTCATAGAGAATAATTTAATAACATTTATGTTGTGGTAAATATTTCTGCACCAGATGCTCTCTTATCAAATCTAAATACTTGGTAAAAATATTGATAACCAGGTTCTTATTACTTTCGCTCTTTATTGGTTCAAAAACTGGGTCTTATGTAGAACATCTTATAGTAGTCTGAATGTTATCTCTTATATCAGACCTTATATGGCCCTAAAATGTGATTGGTCAATACAAATCAGCTAAAACTAAATATATTTTTTGTAGTCTCAAATTGATTATTGCAGTTTTAAGGTCTGTGTATGTGTTACATAGTATTATATGTATGTTACATAACATGGCATGTTATGTTTTTGCATGATTGTTAAATCAGACTAAAAACAATAAATGTGTATAATGTTGACACAGTAAAACAAAATGGAGTATCTATTTTTTCTCTACAGTTACTAAATTCATGTTGGCCATGACACATGCTTAATTGGAAAAAACCTCCAGGTGCTATCTGTAAAATTAGGAAGGTTAGAAGTTAGAAGAGGGAGCCTTTCTAGGCCAATCAGCACATTGAAAGGCCTTTGACAACTTTTTAATTATTATAGACACAATATCCACTGTGAAATGATTATGGGAACTCAGGCCTCCACGTTAATTATATTTTTCTGACATAAAAAGACTGATTCAGTGTATTAAATCTGTAGATTCGACATTTGCACAACTATAAGTCCTTTTACACAAAAGCACTTTATTACATATTGCACATACATATAAAAACAATCTTTTATTTTTCATTACTTAGTACTTGAGGATTTTCTACAGAATATATTTAGAACTGATATGTTGGGTATAAGTATTTTCACTAAACATACTGGTGAGACTTTGCCTTAATTCCTAAATTGGAAAGAATGTTAAAGTAATGATTTAACATAATTTATTTGCAAATAAAAGTTATGTTTTATTATAATAGTTCCCCTTTAATGAATTTCATTTTTCTCCTACAATATAGACACCATTTTGGTGTGTAACATGAATAGAGTCTTTTCTTTCCTTTTGGTTTTACTTAAATATTGAGATGGCTAATTGAGTGGCTCTGAGCAGTGATAAGGAAATTTATTGTTGCCCATATTCTTAGGGCCTCATTCAATTGCGATTTGGCCAATTGAATAGGGCTCTAAATAAGCACATAGCATATTTTTTTTAAATACGTTTTTAGTTAGTGAAAACCTTGCTTTTGGATAGATGCTTACTAACTAAAAACTTCTTTAAAAAAATATGCTCTGTGCTTATTTAGAGCCTTATTCAATTGGCCAAATCGCAATTGAATGAGGGCCTTTGTAAACATCCCCCATTGTAATATTGTATGTTTAAGGTCTCTGATATTTTCTGAAAATATGTTTTCTATGAGACTTTTGAAGTTCTAAAAAATCCAACAAACATAATCAAAAACATAAATGGAAAAATGTTTGAAAAACTTCCTAGGACAAGTTAAAAATGCTTCTCATATTCAGTATGCTCTGAAGTCTCATTAGTGGAAAGATAATTTGTATAGTTCCTTGAAAAACATCCCCATGTGCAGTGTAATACAAACAGAGAAATGTGGAGTTAACAACCTATATATTTATATGGAATGTAATACATTAATTATGGGCTACTCTATCTTCTTATAATAAGGTATAAATGTTTCAGTCCTCAAAAAGTCATTTCAACAAATATAGTAATACATATATCTTGTTCCATTGCTATTTATGCAGTAAATAAACAAATCACATTGTTTGTTTTAAAATGTTTACTGTATATTTGTAATGTGTTGTTGAAAACCAAAATAAGTAATCTGAGATGCACATCTGTCCTCTCAGTAGTTTAAAGAGAAAAACACATAATTAAGTAATGTCCTGCAGTACGGAAACTAAAACAAACAATGTTACCAGAACCCATTAAAATTGCTAAACGACGTATGCAAAAATGTATAAAAAAACCTTTGGTAGTGAACAAAATAACATATGCAGAATTTTCAGTAATCGATAGTTAAGCAGAAAAATTTAAACAAGTAAACAGATGGAAAATATCAAAGTTTGTTCTTTTCATAATAATATTTATATATATATATATATATATATATATATATATATATATAAAATGTATAACATACACCGACACGCAGTTTAGGTGGTGCATGCTTCTCTCTTTGAGAGATCCTGCCATATGACATAAAAAGTTGGAATTGGAATTAAAAAGACAGGACAAGAGCTTTCCCTGATTGTGCATTTTTAATAGTATTAAAATCATGTAGTAAAGTTATCCATAACTTTAAAGTTGATCAATATTTTATGCAGTTTTTAACATTTCATTATTGCTTGTATACACTACCACAAGCAGCTACATGGATGACAAGGATTAACTCTTCCGTACACAGCCAATGGTTCTGGCAGCCAACTAACTAACCAAGTGGATGGAGCTGGACTGAGTCAGCCCCTAGGAGATACAAGTAGTTGCAGACACTAGCACCACTCAAATCAGCAGTCAAAGTTCAGTCTGTGTTTCTCGTGTACTTGACTTGGTATCCCCAAAATAATGGTGTAATCAAAGCAAGGGGGTTGAAAAGTTACAATGGTGCATGCATATTGTTGTGCAGATTTGAGTTTCAGATTATATAATGTGGAAAGTTAGTTTCTTGCTGAACCTGTTTGAGGTGTAAAAGAAGAACCTACAGTGAGACATGTTTTATGAATAAAGAAAAGGTGGCATGGTATGGCAGTTGTATATAAAACACATTGCACTGTGTGGTATTGTGAGGGGTATATTTTTCCACTTCAGAAAAAGGGCATGGGTTTCATGGCAAGCCTCTGAAGGCTTATGTGGTTTTAGGGCCAAAATTTCCCAACCCATGGAGTGACACTCAGTATTAGATAAAAAAGTAATTCTAATATGGCACAATGAGCCCAGCTTGGAAACATGGTGATCAAAATGGAGATCAAGTGGCTCAGCAGCAGGTCACCTACAATCTACATGGGACACTGACTATATTTGAAAGAATAACTGTAGGGGAAGCTTTATAATTACATATGACAAAAAGTCCTAGGTTTGATGCTCCATAAAAAAATGTGTAGGATTTGACCTTGTCTCGACTAGCAGATCATTCTGATAATTGTAATTCCATTGTATTGTACAGTCATATGAGGGTGATACACTTTACTTTCTTAAAGGTACAGTGCCACTTACTATGTAAAATGAAATGTGTCCCCTTTCCTAAAAATTATTTAGCTAATCTATAATATTGTTCTTGCAACTATCTTGAAAAAGCAAATTTATTTCCTTTTGTGGAAAAAAGAGTACACACTATTGTAAGAAAAAAAGTTAACAAAGGTAAATGATTTATATGAAAAATATTGTCTACTTTAGGTGCTTTAATGTGAGAGGGAAAGAGAAAAAGAGAAAGTGAGAGAATAATTCCAATGTCACAATGACTCACTGAATAGTGCAAAAAGCTAAACTCGATCCCCAATTTTTTTGAAATTATCTGTTATATTGTAAAAGAAGACACAGCATACATGTATTCTTTGTGCATCTCTCTTTGCATTTTGTATATGTGATTATTTGATATATTTTTTTTTTTTTTTTAAAGTTGAGAGAACATTATAAGCTTGTTTTGTCCAAAACAATAATACATCTTGCCATTCTGACATCATGATAAAAGCAATTGATCAAACTTCCCCTACATTAGGCATTTTCATGGTCAAAGTTTTTCCCACAGTGGTCGAAATACAAGAGTTCAGTGGCATGTTTAATTTGCTACTTTTAGCTACTCGCAATCTCAGGTACGAGTTACAGGCTCAAAATCACTGCGGTTATCAAAATCGTAACTCCATCCTATCTCCTCCTTTTGTTTCAAGACTGTAAATGTTACCAGCGCTAAAGACGCAAAATCCATATTCAATTACAAGAATTCAACAAGCCCGCAATTGCCTTCAAACTCGTAAATGGCAAATGTATCAAAAAATTATATGAGTACTTGATAGGACTCGCAAGTGGTTTAGACACCTGTTCGTAACACTGCAAAAGCAAATAAACACACAATACTGTACCTAAAAATACTGGGAAAGCAATTAAAGGCGTTGGAATTAATTGCACAACAGTCTCAAGCTCACAAATCTGCAATAAAAAAATATTTTTTTTATGTTTTATTTCCGTATTATATCGATCCCAGAAAACAAGGAGTTAATACATATCATGGAACCCGCATGACTAGAACAGTTGCTTTATTGATTTCTGCATGTCTGGATCGTGAATACGATTGCAAATCAGACTTCTAAACACTAATTGATTGTAGTTATAATGACGGTCTCATTTACTATTGGCTCTGTCTAAAATGCAACTTATGGGCTTGTTCAATTGATCATGATCATGCCCTGAAATGCTACGTACGGATTCACGGTTTATGTGTTGGGGCTGTGAGCATGTACAGTAATTGCGGGCTTGAGTCAATTGAATAAATCTATATATATGTAAAAAAATTATTAACCCGCAGCCAAAATGTCGGGTTACATGTAATTACTGGCTTGGAATTAAGTAGAGTCCATAATGTCTATAGTCATTGAGGAGATGATAGGGCAGCTAGTTGACCTAAGAATAAACCACTCTCTTCTGGAATCAAGTATAAGATGCTAAAATGTAGAATTAAATATTAAACATGTTTATTTTTCTGTGTGATTCTGTTAAATGTATTTTCAGACTTAGTTATCTCTTCTGGAGTTCAGCGGCAGCCTGCCAATGAAGGCTTCCCATTATTAAGATTTGTCATAATTTTTCCAGCCTTATATGATAGCACTGGCGTCTCTTTGTCTAGAGATGGACATAAGCTGGACACTTGGTATCATTTTCTAGAAAGTAAAGCCTGATTTCTTTTATATCTAGGAGGTAAGATTGGATGGGTGTATTTCTCATGACAGGAGGTATAAAGCAGGGCCAGTAATATACACAATGCTTGATTTTTATAATCTTGACCAAAGATGTTCAATGAATTATTCACACACGCGTAAATGTCTATACAGATACTCACACACATTTTGAGGTAATATTTTCATTAACTAAGAAACTAAGAACCACAATATGCCTCTCTCGCCGCTCTCTCTCTCTCTCTCTCATATATATATATATATATACTTATATAAAAAATTTATACGTTTTGCAAAACATTTTATATGAAATATAGATTAGTTCAAAACATTAAATGACCATTTTCAGCCCATATTTTCAATATGCAATGTTAAGAAACTACATCTGTTCGGAGTAAAAAAATGTATTCATCTGACTATGATTCCGCACGTATTGAGAATGTAGCTAAGCAAAGAAAACATTGATAACTGCGTATAACATAATTTGCATTGTGCCATCCAGCCATAACCCAACTTACTCACCTATTCCAACTTTTTTCTGTTTTTCTGTCCCTTTAGTCATGAGCACTCTAGAACTCTACAAGTGGCTACAAGTGGCCATGCACTATTTTCAGATGTCTTGCTGAATTGGAATAATTTGAAACTGCTAGATATAAACCCGCTATTCCAAAATCTTTCTGCTTGTAGTCTTTTCATCCTGCTGTTCCAGACTGTTCCAGGGTACTATCTGATCCTGGCTATTCCTGGCTGTTCCTGGCTGCATCTGGTAGCCGTACCATCTGGCTACCTTTGACACATGACCTGCTGCTCTGCCTGGCTACCATCATTACTATGCTACCCGGTCAGTCGGCTGTCTAAATTGCCAAGAGTTCTAGTTGCTGCTGTTTTAGTCCACTGATACATCAAGAACTATAGCAGTACTGTTACATCTTGGACTCACCCGTAAGTTCTGGTTTACAAAGCATTTATCTGATTGAGACTATTGTAAGATCTGTGGCATTAGTGTTCCTCTGACTAAAAATGGTGAGTAAAACTGGTTTATCTAAACCCAGAACATAACCCTGCTGCATGTGGTTCCTTTGTATTTCCACCTGCTGGAATTTTAGACTCACAGATCCCAATCATCACACATGCAGGCTTTGGCTTACCAGTAAAACTATAATTAAGGGATGATGCAAAAATTCAGAATTGGTTTACCACTATAGTCAAAGCTGGGGTTGTTCAATCCCAGTGTTGGCTGTAGTACTACAGGATAGAAGGTCTCCGATCATCTAGTCCTATGGTGAGTCTGGTATCCTCCTTCACTATAGGGATTTTGTGTTGGTTTGTGTATACTTAAGCCAATCTCTGTGGCTATATGTGTTGGTCAAAGCCCTATTGTAGTTTTAACTTTAAGTGATCCTTTATTAAATCATAATAATCAAGCATATAAAATATTTTTATTAAAAAATCCATAGCGTTAATACCAAATTGGGGAGATATAACAAGGATAATAAAAATATTATATACAGTACATCAAATGCATTTCAATACTTATTCTGCAGCTTCCTCAGTGATATGACACCCTTCCCATGGATGTGACATACATGATCTCTCTCAGTATGTTGATGTGCTCTGGATCCATGCTGTTGATGACTTCTGATCTAAAACGTGAACTACTGGAAACTATTGGGTAACCTCCCAAATCCTATGTTATATTTGCTATGATTTGATCGCATCAATACGTCATCATTTTGTACATATGGCCCAGGATGTTCTAACCCAGTAATAGGCCATCTGTTTTCTAGGAAATCCACCTCAGCTATAAATCCTCAGGCTCACAATGGGTTTAAACATTTTGTTGGAAAAAGAGCAAATGTTGCAGAATTCACTATAAAATAAATCAATATGAAATTAATGGGCATTAAGCATTTGACTAGGTAGAATGATATTATTGTTGTTAAAGGAAGAATGAAATAGGCCCAGTATTGGAAATCATATCAACAAAAGGAAAATCCTTAGACTATATTTTTCAATGCGCATATGTCTTACCTATTTCATTTTGTGAAGAGGATAAAGATATAGCTTTAGTTGCTAACGGCAAGACCAACATAACTATGAATGTATAGTAATGATATTGAACCCCATTATGTCGGTCATAATGTGTGCTCATAACCTGCTTACTGAAACTTGGTAATCTCCATTGCAACTCTACACAACACTACTTAATATCTAACACTCTATACTAGTTTAACATATTCACACCCTTATCTATCCATCTATATACTTTTTAAACCCTTACCATAGCAGGGTAATACAATACAAATGATTGTGAATTTGGGGGTTAACAACCCCTTTGCCTATTATCGCCCCAAAAAACCCTTTCCTATCCCAACGCCCACCAAATAAACGTAAGTATCCTATTGGGGTTCCTGTGAACTGACATAGTCCCTATTGTCAATGGGGGTCCCATTTGCAATCTGCCATGGGAGTCACAATAGACCCCAATACATAATCTTTCAAATTATAGCCATAGAGATGCACATGGAGATAGGTTGAAGCTCCAAGGGGGTTTCTATGGACCCCTTTGGCACCTAAATGACTAACCAACCAGAATGCACAGTTTCCAATCCCTACATTCTGACTGGTTAAAATCTTAACCAATCAGAAAAAGGGGTAGAAGCCTTCTCTGATTGGTTTCTGATTAACCAGTCAAGGTTCTTAATATTCAAATATTCAAATACTCAATTCTGACTGAGACATATTTAGCCAACTAGAAGCTTAAAAAAACAGTATATAAGGCTAGAGCATAGTCAAAAAGCAATTATTCTTCTGGGAAGCTCCTCAGAAGAGGAGATCCATTCAAGTATTTTTTTCTGAATGTTTATTTTTCTGAATGTATTAACTGTAGTTAGCTTAGTGGTGTTAGCATTAGTATTTATGCTGGCAAGTGTTTTTGAGGAGGCTTGGGTTGTTCCATAATCGGTAAGTGCTGATGTTGGACTATTGCAACCAGTAAGGCTCCGCGACAGAGTAGTCGAGTTGCAGGATACGGTTGGAGACTAGTGCCCCCGTCTGTGTGTTAAAGCTGGCCTCTGCCGCTATTCAGGATTAACATAGAGATATGGGCATGGCGATCGCAGATAAAGCTGCTATCAAGAGTAGCAGATGAGGCCTTAAGGGAGACAGTAGCATGTTCACTCAAAAGCTAGGTACCTACCTTTTATTGGAAGCAAAGGAGAGAATATGGTTGCATAAATTAATGGAAATGTTCTTGTTGCTGCCTTCTTCTTGCCAAGTAGTGATACAGGAGCTCAACAAGAGTGAGATGAAGGGTGATAGATGGTATCAGAGGATACCCAAAACATAAAAAACCTGGCTGCATGCGTATGTGATTTTAGCCAGTGTCCATTATGAAATATATCTGGAGCAATGAGCCTCCCTTTTCACTTACTTGGAAGAAACAAGTAGTGCTTTCAGTGTCGGCCTAGCGTGTGGATCTATTTTGAGGATTTCCGTCAGGTCCTTGCCGTCAAGCCCTGCATGTCGTGGGGGATAAAGGTGGGGGGGCTGCATGGCTGAATTTACTAACCCCTATGAGGGCAAACTTACCCTTTCATAGCAGGGTCGGTGTACCACTAGCACAAGAAGAAAAGGCCAACCATGCATGTAAATGGTGCTATTCCTTTAACCAAGGGCAGTGCAAATTGGCTCCAAACTATCAGGTTCCGTCATGTCTGCTCAGAATTGCCTCAGACAACAGAGGGATGGGGCCAAACAGGTGGAGTCCTTCAAAGGTGAGTCTGTGATACAGACAAGGCTTCTCACTAACATCGACCTTGAGCTTTATACAGATACTTACGGACTACACGTCTTTGCTGTTTGCACTAATTACGGTACAAGTGAGCAGTCCATTTAAACAGGGGTAGGAGTGAACTTGTGAGCTTGCAAACAGTTCTAGTATTAAATGCAGTTCTAGTATAAGTGTAGGTGTTTAAATAAAAGGAGGGAGTTCAAAGAAAATTAGATAAATTGTAGTGCAAGAGGAAGGAAGGCAGAAAAGAAAAATGAAAAACATTTTTGAAGGTTTTTATACAAATCTATTAATATTGATTTTTTCCACTGTATTTTTGTAATTGTTAATTATGAGCCAGTCCAGTGAAAACCTGACTCAGTGTACATTCTGCCGCATGTATGAACTGCTGGGATGGCAGTTTGAAGCTCAGATTGCAGAACTAGAGAGTAGACTTGCAATACATAGTGATATTGCTCCACTGAGCACAGTTTAGCTGGGCCTAGCATGGAGGGTGGAGATTTGCTTAGTGAAGATGTCCAGGGAGGTAGCTGGGTTACTGTTACAAGGGGTAGCAGGGGGAACAGGAGGAGGAGTCAGGCCAGTTCTGAATTGGCAAATACCAGCAGATTTGCCAGATTGAGTGAAACTGTTGGGGATATCCATTCAGTAATGTCAATGCCAGATAGAGCTGTCCTTTCTAACAGCTGAAAGAACAGTTCTACTGGAGGAGAGGGATGGGCAGAATAGACAGAGCAACATACAGGTTTTTGATTGGGTAGATAAATTATTGGGAGGGGATGGAAATGAACCAGTGGTCTTGGTAAATATTGGCATCAAAAATTAGTGGAAGATGGAGTGTCCTAAAGAATGATTTTAGAGAAACTAAGCTTAAGACAGTCAATGAGAAATGAGATTTAATGGTTCAAATAACTTTGAAGTTGGGTCCAAACTTGGCCATACCATTTTCCTGGAAATTTAATGACTTCCTGTTGTCTAATCCTACATATGTAGCCCAAATCACGGAGGACCTCAAAACTTACTTCGAGGTCAACACCTCGCAGGAGGTTGGAGCGGGGTGACTTTGGGTAGCTCACAGGGCCTACATCCATGGCACCAGCATTAAATTATCATCTTATCATAAACAAAAGGACCCTTCAAAAGGAACGGGATTTAGCTAAGCAACTTGAATTGCTAGAAAAACCGAACCAACAACATCCTTCATTTAAAACAAAATTGACAAGATTAGGTTAGAGTGGGATGGCCTCTCATCAGACAGGACAGAAAAAGCTCTTAGATTTACCAATCATCTCTACTACACTAAGACCAACAAGCCTGATACTCTTTCGATACAGAAGGCTAAAATCAAAATCCTCCCAATCTAGGGTATCCCAAATTAGGGTATCCCTCCTAACAGTAAGCCACAACTACATACAGAAAACCTTATTGGACTTTTACCATAAAGTATACTCTTCTCATATTAAGCCATCTGAACTGGCCATTCAATCATATTTAAATAGGTTAGATCTTCCCTCTATTACTCCCATTAATTTACAGAATCTTAATAAAGCTATTACAAGTGAAGAAATCCAAGAGACAATCTCTGAATTTAAAATAGGTAAATCCCCTGGCCCAGACTCGTACTATAAAGAATTCCCTGAAATTCTTATACCGCACCTTTGCAAATTCTTTAAAGCAATATTAAGAGGCAAACCGATTCCCCCGGAGATAAACCAAGCATATCTGGTTTTATTCCCTAAGACAGGCAGAGATCCTTTAGAAGCAAAAAATGATCGCCCCAATCTCCTTAATGAACAAATATGTTAAAATCTTGGCCAAAATCATGGTCAAAAGGTTTTCCAGATTTCTCCCCGATTTGATCCATAAGAACCAAACAGGCTTCATCCCTCATAGACAAGCAGGGAACAACATCAGAAGGACCTTTAATGTCCTACATTTGGCCAGAGAATCCAAAATACAAATGTGTACTCTTGCACTTGATATAGAGACGACTTTTGATTCCATTGAATGGCATTATCTCTACACAGTCTTGGACAGGTTTGGATTTAAAGGTTGCTTCTTAAATTTATTACAATCTTATTTTAATTTTCCCCTAGCTAATTTGAAACTACCTGGATCACAAAAAAATGAGTATCCCCAATCAAATAGGCACTAGGCAGGTTTGTCCTCTATCCCCCTTGCTGTTTGCGTTAACTATAGATCTCCTAGCCCAGGCCATTCATTCTAATCCAGGGTCAAGAGACTTAGAGTTGGACACCACCACTTTAAGTGCTCATTATTTGCAGACGACTTGTTATGCTCGCTTACAGAACCGGAACCTTCTATTAAGGCTCTCAGGTCTGAAACTTAATTTAGAAAAAAAAGAGGCACTCGACATAGGTCTATCCCAGACCACGTTGGGGAATTAGAAATCTATTTATAACTTTATTCGGCCTAAATAATTTATAAAAAATCTAGGTGTAAATATTACCAGAACTGTTCCAGAGCTTTATAAGGCAAATTAACCCCCCCCCCTTAATCAAAACTCTACTTACTGAAATGGAAGCCTGGTCCAAATTAAATATTTCTTGGTCTGACCAAATAGTTTTGATCAAAATTAATATCTTCCCTCATATATTATACTTCTTTAGAACCTTAGACATTCCAACAGATAATAGGGAACTTACCAATTTTCAAAAATGGATATTCAGTTTTATCTGGAGGAACAAGCCTCCCAGAATTGCTAGGACTGTTATGTAGGCATAGAACTAAAGGAGGTCTTTCTTGCCCCAATTTAATTTTATACTATAGAGCCACTCAGTTGGAGTTTTTACCACTAGCCCATTCAATAAAACACCAGCCTCTTTGGATATTCATGGAGAATTCACAAATGAGCCTGAATACTTGGGATACGTTAATATGGCCCCCTTATCTAAATTCACATAAACCTAAACCCCTAAATCCAATGATTAATCTGACGTTGGAAACCTGGAAGTGAGCTAACTCCAGTGATCAACTAGTCCATTCCATCTAACCCCTCACCTCAATATTTTCCTCTCCCCGGTTTGCAAAGTACTTGCTCTGAAACGTCTCAATACTGGTGGATCTTATCCAAGTTAAATAGACTAGGTTCTTGGTTTAGGAATAACCAGATTATCCCTACAACACAGGTGCAGAGAGAAATGTATATTCCTGTTAAATAATTTTTCAATTACCTTAAAAGTTGACACTGGGTAACAAAACAAACTAAAACGCATCCTTTCTCCCCACTCTCCCTCCCCTTGTGTCTCCTTTCTCCCCACTCTGCGAGCTTGACAATGTTGCGCTATTAATTCTAAGACCTAACATTGTAAAAGTACAGTAGTGTAGTTATATGTGCATTTAAAGTGCTACAGGTTGGACTTTCCCCCCCTTGAGGGTCCTCTCTAGCAATCGTTGGCTTCTTGGCTCCATTTGCGAGTTACAAGTTTGAACAGCAGTGATTTTGATGCAATTTAATAGCTCAATTGGAACATAGAAGTTATGGGATCAAAAGAACAAAGGATTTGCGGCCGTGAAGTTCCACGTTCTACCTCCTGTAGGTTTTCTTCTGCCTTGCTGCGTCTTAACCCGCAAGTCGTCTGCGGGTTGCTTTAAGAGGCTAATTTAATAGCAGTAAGTCATATGGGATACTTTACAAGCTGTAATTCATAAAATGGTAGCAATTTAATGGGGCTGTTTCCTTTGTTCTTTTTCCATCCTGGTTTAGCTTTGTGTAAAGAGTTCAGATGATAAATAAGGTGCTATCACACAGTCTGACCATGCTTGGCTCATGGAATAAGTAGCAGTTGCTGAGGGTATGGGGCAAAGTAAAGCACTATCAATAGAATAAAACAAATTACTAAAAAAAGGACACGAAACTGAAGCAACATAAAGTGGTCAGGTATTTTCTCAGAAATTGATGACCCTTTAAGTGTGTGACCTTAGGCACAGGTAAATTACTCTGAGCACATCACATTGCCTCAAGATTATCTTCTGCGCAGAACACAGAATCCATCCATTATCTCCTGTGCAGAACACAGAATACATGTTTAGCGTCATTTAAAAAATTCATAAATTTATTATATTATGCAAATAAAAAATATTAACAGTAAACTGATTTAATTCATAGTGGTGAGCAAAACTTTACAAACTTTTTTTTTAGATCATTCTTCTGCCATTTAAACCATGCAATGACATTTCTGTATGTGTCTGGGAGACAAACAATCATAAAGTGTTTTTAACATCAAGTCTTTATCTAGATAAAGGGATTTTGAGGTCAATGTATGGACTCAGAGGGTCGAAAAGAATATGTAAAAAGTACTTTTTTTTTTAAAACTGGTGCTAAAAAAACTGAGTTCTGAGTGTTTGAATTTAGTGTTTTAAACTGATTTTAATCTGTCCTTACATCATCAGATTACATAAACTGTACTGGCTAATAGTACTAGAATATACTGTGTAAGTTATGGATGGGACTGTCACATTTCCAATATTAAGCTTTATATCACCTCTATTGTTCACCTATATACTAAGGGCCTCATTCTATTATCGGCCGTAAAACGGCGGCAAGGCTGCGATTCCTTGCGGGGGTTCTGTTACCTCGCAATTCTATTAAACGGCCCCGCAAGGATCTCCTCTTACGGCCGGCCGTATATCTTGCAACCGGCCGTAAGCTCAGAAATCTTTAAAGTCAAAAATAAATTCAAGACAGCACTGTACAGCTCTATAAATGCTAGGGATCATATTGGGGGACATGAGGATTAATAGCACCCCCCTCTCAAGCTTGCACATCAGCCCAAATCCGAGTTTACATTAACTGTTTATTTTCCGGCCGCAGCGTGGCCAGGTCTGAGGTGCTCCAAGCACTCTGGACTTTTTCCATGGATATTTGACATATATAATAAAACATTTTTTTTACGGATTTGAGTATAGGGGAATGTTGTGCTATTTTTGCTAACACCTACAATCACTTTATAGTCTCCTCAGAGTGCAGGATGGCTTTATTTCTGCTTTATAATGTACTTAATTGGTGCTAGCGGGACCTTTTTCCTGCAAGTAAGCTGCGGCTCGCTTTTAGCCTTGCAGAGAGGGTTCCCGGAGCAATAGAATAGCAACCGGGCTTTTCTTGCGGCCGAAACTCTTGCGGCCGTTTTAGATCAAAGGCTTTCCTCCGGCGCGTGCGGCCGCAAGGGATAGCAAGGCGCCGGCCGCAAGCCTGCCGGAATCCCTGGCCGGAGGGGAATAGAATAGCAGAATAGCTTGCGGCCGGTCCTTGCGGTCCCGCATCTCCTACGGCCGATAATAGAATGAGGCCCTAAGCATGTATACACATTGTTGTTTAGTCCTTCAGTTATGTCCAACTCTCTGTGACCCCATGACCGCTGCACACCGGGCAGAATTGTCAGCCAGTGTCCAAGTGAGCTCCATAAAGCTTATATTCATTGCTTCAATTACCTCATCTATCCATATCCGCTTCTTCTTTGTGTGCCTTCAATCTTTCCCAGCATCAGAGTCTTCTCTCAGGAATCCTGCCTTCTCACAATATGGCCAAAATATTTCAGCTTTTGCCGCTTGATCATACCTTCCAGTTAACAGCTTGGCATTGTTTTCTGTAGTATTGATTTATTCTATCTTCTTGCAGTTTAAGGCACTCTAAGACATTTTCGACAACACTACAATTCAAAGGCATCAATTCTACGTTGCCCAATCTTCTTTATGGTCCAGATCTCACATCCGTATATTACTACTAGGAATACCATAGTTCTAACTATGCAGAACTTTATTGATAATGTAATATCTTTACTTTTTACTAACTTGTCCAGACTTGCCATTGCTTTTCTCTCCAGAAGCAAACGTCTTTTAATTTCATGATTTGAATCTTATTACAACCCAATTTATTTAAATAGTATTTTTCTTTTTCACAATATAAAATAAAAAAATGTATATAAAGAATTTAATATGATACAAATGATCAAGATCTAATTATTTTAAAATAATTATTTTAACTAAATAAAAAAAAGTAAAAAAAAATATTTGAATTATGATTCAAGCTTACAGTTCCATACAGAGATGCATTTACCCACTGAACCACATGGCTTGAGGAGCAAAGGATATGGAAATTAATAAAGGAATTCACAGGCTATATAGGCAGCAATATCTTTGTCACCAATTTATAACAATTTAATTACTTTTTCAGAAGATTCTGCACACTCTGCTAGTGCAGCGTGCATATTTAAATAAGAACTACTGTAGACATATACAATATTTTACACAGCTGAAAAAGCACAAGACATTTTTTAATTTGCATGCAAACTTGTTTGCCAAAACAAAATAAGAAAAACATATTGTTGGCAAAAATCATATTAGATGAGAAATGGCATTTTGCATTTGGCTTTACCTTTCTGATATTTTAAGATTTCCTAGAAAAATAGTAACTACTGCACATGTTTATTGTAAAGAAAGACTCTAAGGGATCATTGAAAATCTTTCTTTAAACAACACATCGTGTAATAATTTTCCTTAGAGAGATTTGGTAATGCTTAAAGTTCAATTTTCTTTTACTTCCTGTGTAAACAAATGGTTTCTATGTTCATCTAAGCATAGATCCAAAAAGAATTAAAAGAAAAAGTATATATTAACACTTTATTTGTTTATATAATCATTTACAAAATGTAAATACACATGATAAATATGTGTTTGGTTTTAATTAGGAATTTAAACACATTAGAACTGCTTAGTTATATAAACTAATTTGAAATTCAAAACAATGCGCCACTCTCAAGAGAGGAACACTTGGCAACGGGCAAATAGTGTGTGCCAAGGAATGGAAACCACTTAAGGTGGTTACCTCAAGTATTAGCTCACTTCAGTCATAACGGCAAAGAAATATCCTTCAGCATGTCAGTCTGAGTTTGCAAAAAAGTTCTGCTTATAAGTGCTAGACAATTAACCTCTCATTTTCAGCCTTTTGAATTGTGTCAGAGAGGAGTGGCAGCTCCGTCTTGGCATCAAGAGTAAAGGGCCCATCCCTCAATTACAAAGACTTTAAGGGTCATTCATTTACTTCTAGGCATAACAGTTTACAGTATGAACATATGATTACAGACATGTATATTTAAGCATGGTTTAACCATATTTACATATAGTACAGTACAGTCCAAGAGAACTCCAGGGATAGGTGGAGGATTTTTTTAAATTGAGTTTAAAGCAGGGGTTAGCCAACAGAAAGTTTTTGGGTAGTTTATGGAAGGTGGATCCAACTGGTTATATCACCCCTACAACCCTGTTATAATATGTTTTTATATATTTATGTCACAGCATAGAGGGATGATTGCCTGACATTAGAAGGGGATTGGTCATATCTCTTTGTTGGAAAACACTTTACTTAGTATAATTACCAGTTTTCAGGCATGGCGGAATGGAGTGTTTTGAGGCTCTTCTTTACCATAAGCTATTGATGGTTTTATTTATACTCATACTTTATAAATACCATTTGTTCCTGCTTCAAAACATCTCGGTTGCTCCACATTTCCAAGTTATGCTAGGTTGTGTATTTATTTATGGGTATAAGAGGCTGGGGTCACAGTGTGGCCTAGAGTTTCAGTATTTGTTGGATATCTGTGGGGGAAGGTTCAGGAGATAATGAGGGTAACCCCATTGTTAATATTACCTGTTGGCACTGTTTGTATGCAATAATTCCACCTGCATTTATGCCTCTCTTGATGTTCACTTGTCATTCATAGAAAGAAAGAAAGAGAAAGAAAGAAAGAAAGAAAGAAAGAGAGAGAAAGAGAGAGAAAGAGAGAGAGAGAAAGAGAGAGAGAAAGAAAGAGAGAAAGAGAGAGAGAAAGAAAGAAAGAAAGACTTAGTGTGGGAACGTGAAGGTGACGGAACTGTAAGTTGTTTGCGACGAAAGAGGACATGATCACATAACTTACATTGTATATGAAGTACTTTGATGAAATAGAGAAATTATGATCTTTAGCTCAGACATTCTATGATATACAGGAGGCTGAGGAATAATCCACTCCTAACTATATAATAATAATAATAATAATAATAATAATAACATTAATAATAATAACATTATTAATAAGACTGGATTCTCCATCAGCAAACTTAATTATAACATGTCTGTAAGTTCCAGATGCTATTTTATATACTGCAGTTAGAATAGTATGTGAGTTTCTTCCAGAGCACCCATTCTACCCTGGTGCCAATTTGTGGGAAGTAGGTCTTCTTCAGCCACTTCACATTGTCAAAGTTTTTTCAACTAGAGCTGCTGTTTGTGGATTTTGTTGTCCCATGCCAACCACTTCACATCCAGGGCTGAATGCAAGCCAGCATATTCCATTTAGTTAATGTGTATGCTCATTGAGCAGGATATCTGAGAATGTGGTTCTTAGCCAGACCTTTAGTTTGTGTAATCTACATGCCCTCTCTGCTCAGTATATATCCACTGCAGCCAAGTTCAGAATTGGAATGGAGAGGGAACATCTGCAGGAATTATATCTGCTTTTCCTGCATCATCTTGCATCAATGCTCTGTCCAGCAAATGTAATCTAATCTACCTCACAGTGAAAAGAAAGATTGAGGGAGTTAATGAAGTACATTGCTCATTGGAATAGCATGGGAGGAGGGGGAAGAGTGTCAGACAGCAAAATATATCTTTGCTCAGAACAGAGAAATTAAAATGTAATCTATAAACTATGAAAGATTTAAAGGGACATCAAAACCATAATGCAGTACAAATCACTCACAGCACCACAACCTTCACTTTTGTACACTAGGTTATGAGTTAAGTGCACTTAGGGTTCAATGAAGCTAAGAGTATATGCAGGTTATAAGATCACCCCTAGTACCCCTTTACTCTAGGCCATTGCCAAAAGGAGAGAGACCCTACCCTGTCGTACATGCCGGAGCTTAGAACCATCTTCACCAGCAGTTGCTCTAACACTCCACTTTTATAACTGGATCAAATCTGGAACAATGCATTTATAAATGCAGCAAAGGTGTAGGGACAGTGAAGACACCATATGCTAGTGACATATATGGCCCCCACTACCTTAAAAGCGCAGGTGAAAGTTTCTGTTTTATGTATAGCAGAAATGGGCAGCTCACTGTGGATGGGAGGCAGAAGTTGATTAGCTGTTAACAGTGGTTAAATAATGTGGATGTGAGGTTTGGAGTTAGCTTGTGAATAAATAAAGAAATAAAATGGTCTCTGTATTGTTGAAGAGGGACATGGCCTCCCACTCTAGAGAATAGGCTGGGGGACATGTGAAAAAGGTAAGTTGCAATACTTGTTCTGTACCAGGGGCGGCCCGTCCATTGGGGCGTCAGGGCAAACGCCCCCCCAAATATTTTCTTCACCCTGCAATAAAAAAAAAACACAACAATGTATTAGTATAACCCAAAAACAAATAAATATAAGGTGTACATCATCATTTCAAGTCTAAATAGTATTAAAAATGAAGTAAAGTTAGAAAAGGGACACTGTCACTTTAAAATAACCCTTGCGCTACATTAACTAATGCTGTGTATCTATCGCCCCCTGCCTGCACCCTGTGTGATCAAATTACAATAGTTATACACTGTGTACACTAACCTTTAGACTCTTCTCTCTCTTCAATGAGTCCTGGCCTGGCCCCCTGACCGTTAATGCATGCCGCCCACCATCACAGTGACGATATGCATGGGCGGTCATAAATGTATCAATTAATAAATGACAGTCTTCCATCATTGACCAATCAATGATGGAAGGCTGTCCAGTTACTAAGTGATCAATCTAAACCCACCCAGACCGTTAGCCCTGAGCGCCCGCCAGCAAATAGGGCCTCGAGTTTACATTTTGATTGACTGATACAGTCAATAAAACCACCAGTTCCCTGTCCCTTCCCCCTTTCTGTTTCCTGACCCTGGTCACGCTGAGACTGAGAGACCTCCCTGGCTGAATCTACTCATCTGCTCTGCCTGCCTAACACAGTAAGTCTACACCTGCCTCTGCCTGGCACCTGCCCCTGCCCCTGGCCAAACCAAAACCCCTAGTAGCCCCTAATAAAAGTTAGGGGTGACCAGTTACCCCCAGTCCCCCACTATGCCTGCCTAGCCTGCCAGTGCCACCTACCCAGCCACCCACCAACTACCACCGACGACCCCAGCCATCACCCCCATGTGGCCTGTGCCACCCCCGATCAGGCCTGCCCTATGCTAGCCTAGCTATGCCATCATGCCACCACCGGATTACCCCGATCACGGGATCGGGGTAGTCGGGTGGTGAGCGGGGTGGCACAGGCCCACATGGGGGTGATCGGATCACCCCCTTGATGAGGCCTGTGCCACCCCTGATGACCTCCATGTTGCCGCCCTATGCCACCCCCGAGGCCCGATCACCACCGGGCCCCCGGCACCACCCCGATGCGGCCTATGCTACCCCGGGTATTCGGGCAGTGAGCGGGGTTGACCAGGCCACATGGGGGTGGATGTTCACCCCCATGAGGCCTGTGCCACCCCTGGTCGTGGCCTATGGGCGACCGATGGGCGCCTGACCGTGACCGACCCCACCCTGGATGAACAAACTACCTACCCCCCCCCCCCTATTTTTATTCCATTTTTAGAAGTAACAGGCATGTATATGTGCCTGTCACTTCTAAAAATAAAATAAAAATAAGGGAAGGGGAAAAAAAATACAGTAAAAAGTAAAAACATTATTACAATTAAACAGTAAGCTAACACATTGTTAGTACAGTTAGTAACACATTTTATACAAAAATAAACAGCTTTAAACAAACATTAGAAATAAAATAAAATAAACAACAGCACATACTTACCTGTAAAATTGACCCCTCCAGCGTTGGCCTTCTGTCCTCTCTGGATATAGTCATGAAAAATAAATAATCCATGTTGATTGAAGCCAATGGTCAAATAAAATAATCCATGTTGATTGAAGCCAATGGTCAAAATAAAATAATCCATGTTGATTGAAGCCAATGGTCAAAAATAAAATAATCCATGTTGATTGAAGCCAATGATCAAAAATAAAATAATCCATGTTGATTGAAGCCAATGATCAAAAATAATCCAATCTTGATTGAAGCCATTGTCCATCCATCCATTCTGGCCCATTGAAAGAGGCCTCCACAAAAAAAAAAACGACGCTCTAAAAAAAAAAACACACTAAAAAGAGCTCCTTCTACAAGGAGCCCCTCCCGCGATTAATTGTTTTTTTCCCACGGTCTGCTATATATACTAATTTTTGAAGGACTCTGATTGGCTGAAATTTTTGATTGACATCGATTTCAACCAATGAGAGTCTTCAAAAAATTAGCAAATCAGCAAGCAGGTATGGAAGCCTGTAAGGGTAAAAAAGGTTAGTGTGAACTTGTTTGACCCTGTATGTATTATACATATTACAGGGCTATTTTATGTGATATACATGTTACAGGATAATATCCTGTAACATGTATAGCCAAAAAATAGCACTGTAATATGTATAACAAATAAAGTGTAATAGAAATGCATGAACAATATAATATACCATGTAATAAAAAACATCAATTAATCAAATAATAAATATCAATTAATATATATTGTTGTATGTATATGTTTATGTATATTTATGTGTAATTTTTTATATATATATATATATATATATATATATATATTTGGATATATATATATATATATATATATATATATATATATACAAAAATTAATATCAATATATCACAATAAATAAATATATATATATATATATATATATATATATATCAATTTGATATATATATATATATATATATATATATATATTTATTTATTGTGATATATTGATATCAATTTTTATATATATATATATATATATATATATATATATATTTATTTATTTATTGTGATATATTGATATCAATTTATATATATATATATATATATATATATATATATATATATTTATTTATTGTGATATATTGATATCAATTTTTATATATATATATATATATATATATATATATATATATTTATATATTATTTTTTTTTTTTTTTTGGGCCTATATGTTATTTAAGGTTTTTAAGGTACGGTTGGGGCCTATATGGTCCCAATTTGTTATTTAAGGTTTTTAAGGTACGGTTGGGGCCTATATGGTCCCAATTTGGTATTTAAGGTTTTTAAGGTGCGGTTGGGGCCTATATGGTCCCAATTTGTTATTTAAGGTTTTTAAGGTACGGTTGGGGCCTATATGGTCCCAATTTGGTATTTAAGGTTTTTAAGGTGCGGTTGGGGCCTATATGGTCCCAATTTGTTATTTAAGGTTTTTAAGGTGCGGTTGGGGCCTATATGGTCCCAATTTGTTATTTAAGGTTTTTAAGGTGCGGTTGGGGCCTATATGGTCCCAATTTGTTATTTAAGGTTTTTAAGGTACGGTTGGGGCCTATATGGTCCCAATTTGTTATTTAAGGTTTTTAAGGTGCGGTTGGGGCCTATATGGTCCCAATTTGTTATTTAAGGTTTTTAAGGTACGGTTGGGGCCTATATGGTCCCAATTTGTTATTTAAGGTTTTAAAAGGTACGGTTGGGGCCTATATGGTCCCAATTTGTTATTTAAGGTTTTTAAGGTGCGGTTGGGGCCTATATGGTCCCAATTTGTTATTTAAGGTTTTTAAGGTGCGGTTGGGGCCTATATGGTCCCAATTTGTTATTTAAGGTTTTTAAGGTGCGGTTGGGGCCTATATGGTCCCAATTGGTTATTTAAGGTTTTTAAGGGGCGGTTGGGGCCTATATGGTCCCAATTTGTTATTTAAGGTTTTTAAGGTGCGGTTGGGGCCTATATGGTCCCAATTTGTTATTTAAGGTTTTTAAGGTGCGGTTGGGGCCTATATGGTCCCAATTGGTTATTTAAGGTTTTTAAGGGGCGGTTGGGGCCTATATGGTCACACTTGCTCTTTTAAGGTTTTAAACGTTACGGTTTGGGTCTTAAAGGTTCTAATGTTTTTTTTTTTGTTTTCTATAACTTCCCAGGTGCAAACTATCTGTGGAATCAGATTTCTTTGGACTCGATTGGTTGACTTACTGGACGTGAATACCCCGAGAAGGAGCGTCAACTGTTGGTGAGTATATGGTCACAATTGGACTTTTAAGGTTTTAAAAGTTATGGTTTGGGTCTTGAGATTTCTAATGTTTTTTTTGTTGTTTTCTATCACCCCCCAGGTGCAAAATATCTGTGAAAGCAGATTTGTTTGGACTCGTTGGTTGACTTACTGGACGTGAATCCCCTGAGAAGGAGAGTCAACTGTTGGTGAGTATCATTGCCTTTAATTTTCTGTCCATGTGTATAGGTGCAAATTTGATGTTGATGTAGTCTTGTCACATGAGGGTTTGCAATCTGTAATGTATACCAATGAAATCAACACACTGTTATTTTAAAGTAATTTTGTGACATAATATAAATTAATATACCGTGATCTCTTTCTTTTATTGGTATCAATATCAGAAATGAATACTATTGACTCTCTACTTGTGAAGCCTTTCGCCACCCTAACCTATGAGGAGAAGGTGGAAGTAAAACGGTTAGGAGCTGACCAACCAGAGATAAATCTGCAGCAAATCGCAAGAGATAGAGGGAAGCAATATGTCCGTAATTTCAATACTGAATGGTACAAGAAGAACGACTGGCTTTCTGGAAGCGTTTCTAGGAAGTCCTTATATTGTTTCCCATGCATCCTATTTGGTGGTGACGCTGCTTGGACCAAAACTGGAGTGACTGACGTCAAACATCTAGCTGACAAATTGGCAAAACACAAAAGTTCTAAAGCTCACTTAGATAACAGGATCAAGTTTGAGATGCTTGGACAGGCGAACATTGCTGTTCAACTGGACCAAGGATACCAAGTCAGCATTCAAAAACACAACGAAGAAGTGGCTAAGAACCGGTACATCCTTTCGAAGATAATTGATTGTGTTCGCTTTTGTGGCGCCTTTGAACTGGCATTAAGAGGACACGACGAGAGTGAAACATCGCTAAATCCAGGAGTGTTTAGAGGCCTGGTGGATTTGGTTGGCAGTATCGATAGTGCAATGGAACAGCATTTGAAGACTGCAACTGTGTTTAAGGGCACTTCCAAAACCGTGCAGAATGAGCTACTGGACTGCATGCATGAAGTTATAAAGGAAGTGATTCACCAAGAGCTTAAGGAAGCCCAGTTTGTGGCAATCCAAGCGGATGAAACAACCGATATTTCCGCTAGGACACAGTGCGTTGTAGTCTATCGCTACATTGACAAGAAGCATCAAGTGGTGGAAAGATTTGATGGCTTCACGGAAATGAAATCAACGGATGCAGACTCCATTGCTGCTGTTGTGCTGGAAACACTGAATACTGTTCTCCCAGAGCCAGAAGACAAGAAGAAACTCATAGCTCAAAGCTATGATGGTGCCAGTGTGATGCGTGGAGATCAAGGAGGAGTTCAAAGAAAAATAAAAGACGTGTACCCGAACGCACACTACGTCCATTGCTATGCTCACCAACTGAACCTAATAATGGAGAAAGCAGTTTCAAGGATTGGAAGAGTTAGAGTTTTTTTTTCAAACATAGGCGGCATACCATCTTTTTTTTCACGCTCTCCAAAAAGGACTGGAGTTCTGGATGAGGTAGTTGGTAGAAGACTTCCAAGAGGTACACCGACACGATGGAACTTCAACGTTAGGACCGTGAACGTGATCTACGAGAACAGAGATGCGCTACTTGAGTGTTTCCAGACAATTGAAGCATGTCTAAACTTTGATCCAACATCTATACGGGAAGCCGCAGGTTTCATTGGAATGCTGGAAGACAGGGAGTTCCTTTACTTCCTTAAATTATTTCATTTAATAATGCCACATGTAGACATCCTCTATAGTCAGCTTCAGAAGCGAGACACGGATACTGTTTATATCAAAAAAGTCACAGAAGACTTTGTCGCCAGCATCCAGAAAATCCGTAATTCTGTGGAAGAGATAGAAGCAAGTTTGCCAAGCGATCTAACAGTCAACAGACGGAGTGCGGAGATCTCAACCTTGAGACAACTTTCAAGAGAGGTATGTGACATAGTGGTGGTTCATGCAAAAGAACGTTTTTCATTTTCAAATCACCTAGTCAGTGCCAAACTTGTTCAAAGTGACTTGTATAAAACCCATGACACTTGCTTTCCAACCCAAGCTCTGGAAGACACCGTGCAAGCATATCCAATACTGAAGAAGGAACAATTACGCACTGAGCTGTCACTTCTGTATGGGAAGACAGAGTTTCATACTTGTACAAGTGCTGTTGCTCTGCACAAACTTTTCCATCAATTTAATCTGCAGAATGATTTCACAGAGACAGTAAAATTATTAAGAATCCTGATTACAACACCAATGACTACTGCAGAATCAGAAAGATGCTTCTCAACATTGAAGAGGATAAAAACCTTTTTAAGAAGCACCATGTCCCTGGAGCGGTTGAATGCATTGGCGATGCTCTCAATGGAAAAGCAACTGATTTCCGAGATCCCACACTTCAATGAAAAAACCATTGAGAGGTTTTGTTCTTTGAAAGATCGCCGTGCAAAATTAAAATACAAGTGATTGAAGCAAAGAAGAATGCATACCCCCAAGGTGTGCAAAGATAAACTGCGTTAAGCAGCACCACCTCACACTACCAAACATAACTAGTGGTAAGTAAAGTATGAACGGTGTGTGGGTGTGCATATGGAAGGAGCTATGAAAGGTGTGAGCATGGTCAGTAACAATTGTTGAAGCCTTGGCGTGGTTTGAAGGAATTGGAGGCACTTCCAAGGGTAGCTGTCACTTGTGTACAGGAAGCAAGAATTCCATGTCTGTACAAGTGCTGTTGCTCTGCAGCAACTTTAGCATCAATTTAATCTACATAATTTAACAGAGTGAGTGAAGCTATAAGGAATCCTGCTTACAACAACGAAGACTACTAAAGAACCAGAAAGATGCTTCTCCACATTGAAGAGGATCAAAAAAGTAATTAAAAAGCACCATGGCCCTGTAGCGGTTAAATGCATTGGTTTGAAGGAATTGGAGGCACCTTCAAGGGTACGTAAAGTTCTCAGAAATGGCACCACCTCACTACCAAAAATAACTAGTGGTAAGTAAAGTATGAATGGTGTGTGGGTGTGCATATTGAAGGAGCTATGAAAGGTGTGTGAATGGTCAGTAACAATTGTTGAAGCCTTGGCGTGGCGTTACTGCTCATATGGTTATCCATATGCTAATTCAACATGTTTGTTTGACATTGATTATTGTGTGGTCTAAACAGAAGTGAAATGTTGTTGTTTTCTTGAATCCCAAGATCCACTGGTTTGGGCCTATGCAGTGCTGATTGGTCTTCTAAGGTATGTTTGAGGCCTATATGGTCCCACTTGGTCTTCTAAGGTATGTTTGGGGCCTATGGTCACACTTGGTCTTCTAAGGTATGTTTGAGGCCTATATGGTCACACTTGGTCTTCTAAGGTATGTTTGGGGCCTATATAGTTCCACTTGGTCTTCTAAGGTATGTTTGGGGCCTATGGTCACACTTGGTCTTCTAAGGTATGTTTGGGGCTTATATAGTCACACTTGGTCTTCTAAGGTATGTTTGGGGCCTATAGTCCCACTTGGTCTTCTAAGGTATGTTTGGGGCTTATATAGTCACACTTGGTCTTCTAAGGTATGTTTGGGGCCTATAGTCAAACTTGGTCTTCTAAGGTATGTTTGGGGCCTATGGTCACACTTGGTCTTCTAAGGTATGTTTGGGGCTTATATAGTCACACTTGGTCTTCTAAGGTATGTTTGGGGCCTATAGTCCCACTTGGTCTTCTAAGGTATGTTTGGGGCCTATATAGTCACACTTGGTCTTCTAAGGTATGTTTGGGGCCTATATGGTTCCACTTGGTCTTTTAAGGTTTTTAAAGTATGGTTTTGTTCTTGAATGGTCTGATTGATTTGCTTGTTTTCTTTCAACACCAGGTGCAAACCCTATGTGGCTGCAGATTTGTTTCTACTCATTGGTCAACTTAATGGACATGAATACCCTGAGAAGAAGAGCCGACTAATGGTAGGTGTCACTCCTTTAATTTTTCTGTTAATACGTATAGGTGCAATTATGATATTGCTGTAGTCTTATCACATGAGTTTTTTCAATCTATATTGTATACCAATGAATTTAACACATTGTTACTTTACTTCTTGACATTTCTGCATTGCAGATCATGTATTTCAATGGGCTTTACAAGCATAAGGTCATTGGGCGGGGCTTATAAAGGTCATTATGACGTCAGGGGGAGGAGTTATAAAAATGGGTGTGGTTTGAAAAAAGGGGGAGTGGCTATGTTTCGCCCTGTCGCCCCTCCAACTTGAAAAGTCACCAGCCGCCACTGTTCTGTACCATTAGATTAAAAAGCATGTTAAAAAGTTGTTTAGATTTTTTTAATTCCTCAAGAATTTACTTAGATTTTGTCATTTTTAGCTATTGTTAGTACAGTTCGTAAATATAAATATATTAAATACAAATAAATAAACAAAAAGGAATACAGCAGCTCTAAATGTCTTGTATGGCATCATGCTTTGCACTGGTTGAAAAGGGACAATATGTGTAATGCAAATTTAATGTTGGAAATGTATCCAAACTGCACAGTTCTTTCTAATTAGTGCTACCACTTAGTGCAGCACTTGTCTATTCTGTCTATGAGGGGCAGTTAAAACCACTAACTTAAAAAGTGAATAAAAGTAAAACATCTTTTCTACATGCTTTGCACCTTCTATCTGATGGTATAAGGCACATATGATTACTTCAGTGTCACATTAAGGTCACTAATTCCATGAAAAATATGTCTTACATGACATGATGCACATTGTGGGAGTTGTATGTAAATTTAAAATATTATATATTCCCATCTAATAGAAAATTTCAGTTTTAACACTAAAACTAAAATCAATCAAACATTGAGTTTCATGTTTTTCCGTAAACCAAGTTTCCAGAACTCTGTGGTAAAGGCAGTACGGCATATTTAAATCACTGCCAGGAATGCTTCGTTTTAGATCGTTTGTTGTATTTTTATTTGCTATGAGATTTATGTGTTTGGGTTGAGTGCTGTAACTGTGTTTATGTATATTACCATTTTTGGTGCAATAACCACTCGCCTCTTACATCTGTTAAAATACTATTTTAGTTCACACAACCCGATGACATGCAGAAAACTTCAGTACAGCTTTATATCACTATAACAATATGCTAATTAATATAGAAACCAGTTAAGAATAACATAGCAGCAAGCCCCCCGTTGATATGCATGTATATATTTTTATTTCTATAGCATACACTAATGTATAAACACAATACAAGACAGAAGTGGGAGACAGGGATAAAATGGCCAATTTATTTAGAAGCTAAAATTATCTAAACTCCGTCTAATGGCAGAAATCAAATTTCTCTAATTATCTATAAACACTACATAAAAAAATGCATGCATTTAACGCATTTCAAACGTCATCTTTAAATGTTAATGTACAGCAATATCCCATTTAGAGCTTCTCATGCGTTCCTAAATGGGGCATTTTACTGGAGAGTGCTGAGCATGGATTTAAAGGGCTAATCTGGGTTTGGAGCTCAAGAACCCTGATATCCTGAGATTTAGCAAGAAGCAGGGAAAAAGAGAGCTATATCAAATTAACGCTTAAAGGGTTTGTAAAACATACCTCTCTTAGTGTTTTTTAATTGCAAATAATACTAATTCATTTCCTCTTTCCCCCTTTTTTGATTTTTCACTTTTGAGATGAAAATAACCGAAAAAGAAAATTTGTTTTAATAAAACTACTATTAAAAGCTAAGTTTTATTGGTATACTTGAGAGCCACAAGTTTATCAGACATTTAAGGCAATCTTTCTGCTACCTTCTTATGATACTTTGCCGGTGTTTTTGTGAGTGACATCATATAGTAGACATAAATACAGTTAGAGAGATACTTAGAGGGTGGCAGAGACCTGCTTCAGATCACAAAAAAATAATACAAAATAAAAATTGTATCTCCACATAAGTGTAGCTAAATTAGAAAATATCTAATCTCAATAGTGAGCAATATTAAAGAAGCAGGTGATTAACTGGCAAGTGTATCACTGAGCATATCCTATAGGTAGAGCAAGTATTTACTATATAAATTGCCTTAACTATTTAAAAGTTTGTATTGGGATTTATCCCTCTGTATGTACATATATTCATTTATTGACATTACACTTGCACTTGTGAGCTATATGACTTGTCATTTGGGCATGAGAGTTATAAGTATTTCTTATTTTTAACCTCCGTATTTTATTATGTATATTTTTAATTGATTTAATAAAGCAGTTTGTTTTAGATATTATAGTTGTCTAGATTTATTATAGTCTCTCTAAATGTACTTCATATGCTGTAGTGGGAGAGTTTTCCTCTATTTGGCTATAAATTGGTCTTTCTCTCTTCTTTTTTATTTATGCTATGATATAATCTCCATAGCCTCCCCAGCTAAAATCCTTGTACAGTAACTCTTCCTGTGGCGAAGGAAGACCTGGACACTGTGGTCATGGATCTACCCATGAGTATCTCATAAGAATGGAGCACACAGAGTGGTTAGGTGTTTTCTGGATGTTGTACAGTACCAAGGGTAAAGTGTCCACCTGTTTGGGACCTATCTCCTGGATGGTTTTGGCAAATCTCTCTTTTATTGGGTGGTTCATTACTTTTACCTGTCCAGAGGACTGTGGGTGGTAATGTATGTGTAGTCTCCAATCTATCCCTACACATTCACTGACTTTCTTCACTACCTGCCAGATGATAGTGGAAAATTATGGAAAAGGGAGGGGGTGCAAAGGAGACCATCACGGTGGTGCAAAAGTTTAGATCCTATATGCAGTTTTTAGCGTGCAATTTTAGCCTTCTTTTCTGTATGTGGTGCTGTAATTTGTAGGTGGAGGAGGTCTGAAACAGTGCTGATGGGTGTAACGGTCTGTACAAACTGCGGGACAAGAAATGCTGAGTGTAACATGGCATGCTTGGCACGGGCATCAGCCAGGACATTGCCTTTAGAAATGGGGTCCTTCAGGTTTGTATGAACCTTAACACGTAATGACTGCTATGTGGGTGGGTAATTACATTGCAGTGAGCAAGCTATTGTGGCATGCTGTACTGGCTTGCCTGCTGAAGTGAGGAATGCCCTGTGTTGCCAAAGTTTACCAATATCATGGCATACCCCAAAGGTATACCTAGATTCAGTGTAGATGTTGGCCAGCTGGCCTCTGACCAAAATGAGGGTTCTACTAAAAGCAAAAAGTTCTACGGCCTGTGTAGAAGTACCTGGAGGTAGGGCTGCTGACTAAGTACCTGGTGGTAGGGCTGAGGTAGGGCAAGCATAGGGGTTAACTATAGCATACCCTACTCAGTACTGAGTCAGAAAGTCTGGAGGAGAAACCATCAGTAACCATCAGTAAACAGTTCAATGCCTGCATTAGAGATAAGGGTTTGATGCAGATCTTGCTGTGGGGAGGTAGCTGTCTCCACAATCTATTGGTAATCATGTGTATCTGCATCATCAGTGGATGCCAATAGGGCCAGAGTGGCAGGGTTGATGGCAGGGCAACACTTAATGTCCAAATTAGATCCGCAAAGCAATACCTTATAGCCAGTGCCTCTAGAGGCAGTAAAGTGCTATGTATCAGCTGAGTTCAGTAATAAGTGTATGTGGTACAAAGACTATGATGGGTGTATCCATTATGGGATTGCATTTATCTAGAATTTCAACTATGGCAGCAATTTCAACTAGGCAGCTAGGAAAGCATCTTACCATGGTTTTAAGAGAAATGGAGTAGTAAGCTGTTGACCAGAACAATGCATCAAAACCCCATTAGCAATGCCATCCTTTTTAGAGACATACAAGGTAAAAGATAACTTGTAATCTGGTAAACGCAAGGATGGAGCTGAGGCCAAGGCCTGCAACAGAGAGTCATAGGCAGTGTTCATTGCGTCAGTCCACTGTATTTGTGCAGGCTGATCAGAGAGTGTACAGGATCTTTTCACAGCATCATAGGACTTATACTCAGGTATCTATTGTTTGTAATAGTCATGCCCAGAAAAGACAGCATATGTGACTTTGTGGTGAGTTTTGGAGCCTGAGTGAGGGCCCAGATGCAATCTGGAGACATTGTACATGTACCTGCAGTGAGCACATAGCCCAATCACGAGACTGAGTCTTTGCAAAATTGTAATTTAAAGAGGGAGTCTTTATAACCAAAGGAGGCAAGGTGATTTAAAACCATGACAGAGTCTGTGTAACAACTCTCTTGAATCAGAGGCAATCAAAAGGTCATCAGCATATTGGAAGATAACACTGGCTGGTGAGTGGAGTAGTGATTCTAGGTCCTCATTTACAACAGAGGCATAGACTGTAGGGCTCTCCGTGTAACCACGAGGGAGTCTAGTCCAGGTTAATGGCTTAACTTGATAAAGGCAAACAGGTTTTAATCACTGTTTAGAGGGATACTAAAGAAGGCTGAAAACAGGTTGATAACTGTGTAAAATTGGCTGCTGGCTGGTATGGCACAGAGAATCAAACTGGTATCAGGCAGAATACATGCAAGGGGAAAGACAATGTTGTGAATAGCCTGCAAAGCTCACTATCAATTTATAGACACATATACACATTATGCAGAACAGTGTTTTTTAAAAGAATAGTAAACCAAGAATAAACAAGTGTATGTATCAAAGCTCATGGAAACAATCTATATTCAAATGGATCACAACGTAAAATCAGTGAGAAATATACAAAATTATTTTAAAAATTGGATAATAATCAATTTTAATACATTCTATATTCAGATAGATTAATATAGAAATCAATGAGAAGTATGTAAAATTAAGCTTGCATAAGAATCATATCTATTCCACAGCAAAAAGCAAAATCAGGTATAAAAACTACATAGCAAACAAAATATAAAAATGTACAAACGTAATATAAAACTACTTAGGTTATAATGTAAAAATCTTATCAAATATCTATTTCACAGAATATATTTGGCATTAGCATTCCATGGTATGGTGGTTTCATAGAGCATTAATCAGCATACTCTGTGAAGGCAGCAAATAGCAAAATCAGGCATAAAAACCTATAAGGCAGTGTGGGTAGAATATGTACTGAAGTAATATAAAATCCCTAGATCACATATATAGTTGTTGTAATGCAAATTTGTGTGTAACGCTTGCAAAGTTGCGGGTTTGTGCATGCACATAGCTGAATGTTTAGGGGGGAGAGACCCTCAATGAATGCCTTTGGCAGTGGGCACAGGAGGGGGGAGAGGCCTGCCAAGTTGCGGGTTTGCACATGTACCTAACGCATGTCGAGGCCCGCATTGAGCGCAGAAGGGAGAGGGGCGAGAGGCCTGCAATGTTCGCCTAAGGTGCTTATTGTGAGACCAGCAATGGGCGCAGAAGGGAGAGGTGGTCAAAGAGAGATAGGGGAGGAAGCGGGGGTGGGGAAGAGACACAGGGGAGGGAGAGAGGGGGAGACACAGGGGAGGGAGAGGAGGTAGAGGGTGGCAAAGAGACATAAGATGGAGAGACACAGGGCAGGGAGTGGGAGGAAAGAGACACACGGGTGAGAGAGGGGGAAAGAGACACAGGGGAGGGAGAGCAGGTCAAAGAAACACAGGGGAGGGATAGGGGGGAAAGAGATACAGGAGAGGGAGAAGTGGGCAAAAAGATATGGGGGAGGGGGGAAAGAGACACAGGGGAGGGAGAGAGGGGAAGAGACACAGGGGAGGGAGAGGGACGGAAGAGACACATGGGAGGGAGTGAGAGAAGAGACAAAATATTATCCTGTCATTTGTGACGGGAGGCCTGCAATGGGTGCCAAGGGCGCTCATTGCAAGTCTTGCAATGGGTGCTGAAGGTGCTCATTGCGAGGCTCGCAGAGAGGAGAGAGAAGGAGAGAAGAGAGAGGGAGAGGAAACAGAAGGAGGGAAGCAGAGAGAGAGAAGCCATTAATAGCGAGGCTTGCATTGCCTGGCTTTGCCGAGCATGGCAAGCCTCACATTGTGCAGCAAACAACAGCATTACAAGGCTTGCAGGTCTACCATTAAACACCCATTATGCAAAAAGCTGATTTAGAAGTCAATTTTTTATACCAGCTGTTACAAATATTAATTTAGGTGGTGCTGTTATTTTGAATACTTTTTTTTTATTTGTTAGAGACCAGGCCAACACATCTAAGATACAGGGATTGATTCAAACCATTGCAGTGGTAATGAAGGGCTTGACTATGACACAACATGTACCAAGGTACCCTACAAATATTTACTTCATCTGTCTTAAATGTTTTATGTAAAGTTGTAATAATGGCTTAATTCATCTTTACTTTGTTGAGACACTGTGGGTGTTGGAGAGAAAAATAAAATATTATCCTGTCATTTGTGAGGGGAGGCCTGCAATGGACGCCAAGGGCGCCCATTGCAAGGCCTGCAATGGGTGCCAAAGGCCCTCATTACGAGGCTCGCAGAGAGGAGAGAGAAGGAGAGAAGAGGAAGGGAGAGGACACAGAAGGATGGAAGGAGAGAGAGAGAAGCCATGCATAGCGAGGCTTGGATTGCCTGGCTTTGCCACGCATGGCAAGCCTCACATTGTGCGGCAAACAGCATTGCAAGGCTTGCAAATATTATGACATCATTTTTGATGGGCAAGTGTCTAGTATAATATAAAAAGGCTATAATTGATAGTATGACAAGCTAAAAAATGTTTACATTTGTATTAGATTATACCATAAAGGATTTTATAACAGAATTGAATAAACTTAATTTTTCAAAGCAATCAGTTCTTGATAGAATTGACCCAAGGAGAAAACAATAATGTATTCATAGTCATATCCAATACCTTATTTTAGGTTTTATCCAGTTTATCAATTGTAACAGAAAGATTGTATCCGGCCTATCCCAAATGTGTTATAAATATGATGAGGTTAGAGGGTAGACTACTGTCTGAGCAGAATCCCTTCTTTAGTTTGGTTAGAAGTAATCTGCTTTTGGTCTTTTTAGTAAAAATGTAAACAAAAATAGGTTTAGTATATACCGTATTTATCGGCGTATAACACGCACTTTTTCTCCCTGAAAATAGGGGGCAAATGATAGGTGCGTGTTATACGCCGATATTCCCTCCCCCCTCCTCATCCTCAACCTCCCTCCTCACTCTAAACCCCCTCCGCATTCTAACCCCCCCTCCTCAACCTAAACACCCCTCCTCCTCAACCTAAACCCCCCTCCTCAACCTAAACCCCCTTAAATACCTCCCCCTCACTTACCTTCTTTAGCTACGGCCTCCGCTCCGCTCCTTGACCCGGTGATATCACATTTGCGCCAGTGCCCCACGTCATTAGCATATACCGGGTGGCACCAGGTATATGCTAATGACGTGGCGCGCTGGCGCACATGTGACGTCACCGGGTCAAGGAGCGGAGGCCGGAGCAGAAGCAGGTAAGTAAGGGGGGTTTAGGTTGAGGAGGAGGGGGGTCTAGGTTGAGGAGGGGGGGTTTAGAATGAGGAGGGGGGGTTAGAATGCGGAGGGGGGTTTAGAATGAGGAGGGAGGTTGAGGAGGGGGGTTGAGGCTGAGGAGGGGGGTTGAGGTTGAGGAGGGGGGTTGAGGATAGGGGGGTTGAGGTTGAGGAGGGGGTTGAGGATAGGGGGGTTGAGGAGGGAGGATGAGGATGGGGGGTTGAGGAGGGGGGTTGAGGGGGTTTGAAGATGGGGGTTGAGGAGGGGGTTTGAGGATGGAGGTTGAGGAGGGGGTTGAGGATAGGGGGGTTGAGGGGAGAGGTTGAGGAGGGGGTTGAGGAGGGAGAATGAGGAGGGAGGTTGAGGAGGGGGTTGAGGATGAGGAGGGGGTTGAGGATGGGGAGGGAGGTTGAGGATGAGGAGGGGGGTTGAGGATGAGGAGGGGGGTTGAGGATGAGGAGGGAGGTTGAGGAGGGGGGTTGAGGTTGAGGAGGGGGGTTGAAGATAGGGGGGTTGAGGAAGGAGGATTAGGATTGGGGGGTTGAGAAGGGGGGTTGAGGGGATTTGAAGATGGGGGGTTACGAACTTAGGGTCCTATGCTAATCCCTAAAAAAATAATGGTGAGTGCTGTAGTGGCACAAAAAAAATCTACCTAGCTATCTTAATCACCCATCCCTAAAACATTGCGAGCGAACTCCTATGGGTCACTGCTACGAGGGATTTTTGCACTGAAAATAAATTACAAGTTACTCCCTTACATTCTGACACCCAAAACCTATGCTAATAAGATTTTCCGCAGAGCACTGCCATAACTGCAAAAGATAGAAGAAAGATTTATGAGTACCAAAAGACCAATTGCAAGTGGTTTTCAAACCCTTGCTGAGTCCCCCAAAATAATTTAAAGTGAAAGAATTACACAAAGAGCACTAAAAAAATTATAACATTTCAAAATTATTTGACACTTAAGAATCCGATATCAACATACTGTATGTGTAATTAAAAAATATGATATTAGTTAGTATTAAGCCAGTTTTATTATACAAAATCCCAGGTAACACACAACCCAGTACTCACAGGGTCCTATCACAAAACCACATTGCCTAGGAACAAACACTCTAATGCATTATCTATAAATATATCATATTTTAAGACAAAATAAACACTTATTTATTGAAGCTCTAAATACAATTGTCACATATTTTTTATATCAAACTATATTAATAAATAAAAAACATGTCGCAGCCTAGTTACAGCACTTGTTACTGCACTTCCCACGATATATATTTATGATGTTTGCATTTCCTATTGGCTCCTAGAGTCATGTCTCATCCGTAAAGCTTGGTTTGGCTACTCCCTACACAGAAATCTGTTGAGTCTACAGCAGGATTTACGGGGACTCATACATAAAAGTACATTGTATCAATTGTTATTGGATACCTCAAAAGAGAAGTATTATTACTCATACATGGTTGGTTATACAAATGTTGCATAGCTCATGGTCAATACGTATTATGCTATGCAGAATTTCTATTTTGTGTTAGGGGAGCAAATATAGAAATAGCAGCTCGAAAATGGAGTGTATGTGGCTACATTTCTTATACAGGCAGTAATGCAGAAAGAAAGGAATAAGTGCCATAAGCTATGTGAGCTTTTAAAGAGACACACAATAGAATGAAAGAACAAGATGGAAGTAACAACAGCAACCATTTTAGAATGGTAATGTGTTATACAGGGAAGGCAATAAATAATAAAAAAAAGTGAATGAGCTGGGTTCATAGCCTTTCTGCTACAACCTATGATCCCACGACCCTCCTCAAAACGATAGCACCTAAGATTAACTCTTTATACCATGGTTTCTATGTGGACCCCCATCATATACTATACTATAGCCATGAGGTTCCCTTTGGACCCCCATGGCATCCCATGTTACTACAGGGAATACCATAGTTCTAACTATGTGGACCTTTGTTGATAGTATAAAACTTTTACTTTTTAATAGCTTATCCAGACTTGTTGCCAGAAGTAAACGTCTTTTAATGTCATGGCTGCTGTCAGTAGTTGCAGAGATTCTTGTTTCCTATCTATTTGCCAGGATCTGAGATTGCTGTTTGCCATGGGCTTCACTTTTATGATGTTGAGCAGAGGTCAGCTTTTGCACTCTCTCCTTACACTGTCATCAATAGACCCTTCAGTTCCTAAAGTATCATCCACGTATCTGAGGTTACTGCTATTTCTCGCTGCAATATCTTTTACAGCTGTGGATTCGTCCAGCCTGGTCTTACATATGATGTATTCAATGTATATACAACCTTGCTGTATTCCTTTCCTAAATTTGATCCATTTGGTTTTCCATATCCGGTTCTGATTGTGGCTTCTTGATCCACATACAGATTCCTCGGATGAGATAGTTTAGTACCCTCATCTCTTCAAGAACTTGCCACATTTTGTTGGGATTTACACAGTCAAACAATTTAGAATAGTCTATGAAGCAGAGGTCTGGAACTCTCTTGCTTTCTCTATCTAATTTGATCTCTTGTGTTTCTGCCTCTGCAAAATTTGGCATATCTTGTAGTTCTCCATCCATATATTGTTGGAACCGAGTTTGCATTATCTTAAGCATTACCTTGCTGGCACGTGAGTGCAATTGTTTGATAATAATTGGAGCACTCTTTGGCACTGCTTTTTTTTAGATTGGGATGTAATAAGGTAAGGTAAGGATAAAGGTTCATATTTTTCTCAAACATACACATATTTAACTAAAGAGTTATAATAACTTATAATATACAGAATTACTTAATATACAGAACTTTGACTAGAATTGGTGTCATAAACTTGGAATTATTTCAAGACTAATAAAACAAGGCTAAGCATTACAGTAGGAAAAGCTTCATTTTCATGCCAGGAGTTAAAACGATGGGAAGTCTAAAAGCTGGATGTTCCCACTGATGAAATGATGTAGGAAATGACCACATCGAGACTGAAGACAGCAAAGCTATGATACAAGTGATACAGTAGCATTTGGCTGCTGGCGTAATGAGGTTAGAAGTCTGTTTTGTGAGTTATTTTTCAGACCTCAAGGGTTTAAGCAATTTGAAAGTTATTTTATGACAGGAAAATAATTTCACAGGGTAGTCCTAAAAACTTGCCAATTTTGTAGTCAAAGGAATAAATTATACCATTTATTACTGGATATTGGATTTCAGTAGATGGGAATTTACACATTGTGTTGTCAGATTGGCAGATGCTTTAACATTTTCTGTTTTAAAACTGATGGAAGAATAATGTGTAGTAAACATTAGAAATAGAATAGATGGGAAACAAAAAATAGTCAATTAATATGTAGCAAATTGGTCCTCTTTTCCAATTATATTGCAACAAAACCATATTTTATTCTATCTAGCATCTTTTTAATGTTTTACAGTAAATCTTAACAAATAATATGCTCTTTTAAATCAGTTTGTAACAAGATGCCTTTAACTATTTGACTGTTAAAAAAAATACTGGTTTAAATAAAGTAGTTGTAAGTTGACTTAAGGAGCTTCAGGCAACTGATCTTTTCATAGGAATTTTTTAATGCATAAAATGCACTCTTTTTATAACATAATATTTAAGATTTTGTTGTCGACTTATAACAACCTAAACACGTATGAGTTAATGATTTACCTTGATTTCACAGAGCTATATTTCATGTAAATATAGCTGCACATTGGTATTTTATAGCTCTCACTGACTTCACATAAGGCTCTTAAACCATTCACTTCACAGCTCTAAAAGCAGGTGCTGAAATAACAGATTGTTTTACATGATTAATGTCAGAGAAACACACCTTTAAACTTTTTACGAGCAAAATTTATTTTTATGCATGTACAGTAAATGCTTTTGGGAATCCCGCAGCAGTTGAAAGTTTCAATCAGCTGGAAACCCAACTGCAATAAGAGATTATATCCAAAAATGTACTTGATGTTAGAGCTCTGTGTTTCTCTGGCTGTGTAGTTAATCTAATGCTTTGACAGAAGACATATACTTTCTGTCTGGATTGTGGAAACTAGACAGACAGGCCCTGATAATAAGTTGAAAAAGTATGTCCGGTGGCAGGACTGGTATCATATAGGGTGTTTGCCTACTGCACTTCTAGACCTTCCTGTTACATGTAGGAGTATACGTGTAAGATAATTATTGGCAAGCAGTTAACATTATATTAACAATACACTTTTTCAGCTTATATAAAATAATAAACATTTTTAACAGGCTAGAAAAGTGAAACGCAAGAAAAGTACTTAATAGGTATTGAATGATTATAAATGCACATTTGCAAATATAATATAAATAAATTATAGTTGAGATTAAGTAATTTGAGAGTTTGTTTACAATGGAAAAATAATTTCATAGTGTAGTTCTAAAAATGGACCTATATTGTAGGGAAAAGAATACATTAAATGCTGGATTTCAGTATATGGAAATGTGCATAGTGGGTCATCAGTTTGGCGATTGTCACATAACAACCTCAATGCACTAGAAGGCATTTTAATTCTAATCAACTGAGCTCTGACTTCCATTCAGACATATAATATTAATATGGAGAAAATAGGTTCTTATTATACTAAGGGTCCCCACTTGGCACGCTACCTTGTCGCAGTGAATGAGATTGTCTATTTCAATGAAGCTATGAGCTATACCATTTAGGTCATAGCTGAGAGGTCAAACAAATTACGGACCACTAGAGCAGAAACTGGAAACCAACTGCAGTATCTTTGCCAAGATAATCTTATGGGTAAGCACAACCAGAGACATAACAAGATGAAGCCCTCAGGTCAGAAGGTGCCTACCACATTACTGGGGAAGAGCAGAGGGTGGGCATGAGTAGCAACAGATCAAATTAAGTGGTTGGCATAAAAGAAGACAAGACAAGGGGAAATCAAGAGAATTTAGAATAATAAGGGGACTTTTCATGCTCATGTAGGAGCGATCAAAGACAAAAATTGCAGCAGATCAGATAAAGAACAGGTGGCAGGAATACACAGAAGATCTATATATGAATGATTTTAACAGCACTGATAACCTCAATAGTTTGTCCAATGTGCTGGAGCCAGACATCTTGGAAAGTGAAGTGAGATGGGCCCTAGGAAGAATATCTGATAACACGGCTGTAGAAGTTGATATAATCCCATCTTCACTCTTCAGAATCCTAGAAGATGATCCTGTGAAAGTGTTGCTTGCATTATACCAAGAAATTTGGAAAACTCAACTGTGGCTAAAAGAGTGGAAAGGGTTACATCCCAATCCCAAAAATGTAGTGCCTAAAGTGTTCCAATTATCAAATAATTGCACTCATTTCATTGGGGTGTTTTCAGGTTCTTTTCTATGTAATTTCATGGAGCTTGTAACTTTTTTGCTTTAAAGATTCAGACAAGTGTTATTAAATGTTTGTCATGGTCCCCAATGTTTGAGCATGTGTGGTGTTATTTAATGGCTTGGCTATGCATGGAGGCTTGCTTAGTGTGGGAGGGAGGGAAAGTGGAGTTGTGAAGGTAGCTGCATCTGACTGTCTGTTTCCTATAAACAAATGAGTGGAGTGTGCCATTGGTGATCGTTATAGCAGTACCCAGAAAATTCACCTGTTCTGCAGAGTAATCCATTTTAAGTGTAACAGATGGGTGGAAAGTATTAGGTGAAAGAACACCAAACAAGAAAAAAATAATTAGCCAAAGTACCAGTAAGGGCTATATAATACTTACATTAGGACAATTGCTCTCTTACAATATTGCATCCCAGTTAAGATCCACACAATCTAAATATGAGAGATGTGCATCAAAAGTGGCAAAACCAATGTAACCAATGTTATAGAAAAGAAAGAAAAGGCCAAAAGAAAGATTTTTAGTGTTGTGTCCTAGAGTGCTTTAAAGATGAAAAGACTCATCCACAAGATGTAGTGAATAAATATACATAGACAAAACATTTTGATTAAAATCAAAATCTTTATTAGTACAATTTTAAAACCAGTAATAACAATTGGTTAAAATCATAAATAATGATGGTAGGGTAGTGGTATAATTACCTAATTTAATATTTAATTAATGTCTTCTAAGTTATTTACTTCAAAGAAACTTGGCAGGTATTACATTCTGATTATTTTTGGTATATATATAAAAAAACTTTGTGGTTCAATAAAGATTTTTCATCACATACAAAGAAGGCAACTCTCTCTTTCTATGTATTAATCTCCAATCACTTTATGTGGCTGACTATATCAAAGGAATGTTAAGATATAACCTAAACTATTTGCTGCATAGAAAAGGGCAGCTCTCTCATATGATATCTTATACAATGTCTTACTGACACTCTATGGAAAAGAACCATACCAGACATAAGTGTCTGGTTATTTTTATGTAGGTCCCTCGATTGATGGACTTACTTATTAGATACCAATCATATTTAAGTGCAAGAAATGGCATGGCAATACATTTATACCAATTACCCTAGTTTAGGCCAAGGGTCTATGTTGAATCTTTTTCAGTGTGGAATATATTGTTGGTTACATAATTTTGAAAATGAACAAATTCTAGATTGTCTCATATATTATTCTGCATAGTTTAGACTGATTAAATGTGTCAGTTCTTGATTTAATTTATGTAACTGTGGCATGTAAAAATTAACCCCTTAAAGGACCATGAACCCTAACTACCCACATTAATTTACATAAAGCCCTTATTATCATGGGGATCCTTAAGGGACCCCCATGGTATCTGAATATAACCCCTAATATCATGGGGGTCTAAATATATTCTACAGTTAAGGGTGATCGGGGCTCCAGAATTTGACTCTAGCGCACTGTGCCTTAGGGAGTTCAGCTACACTCTGATGAGGGACAACTAAGGCTCTAATGTATGACTGAGGTTTGCTGTTTCTCACGTTCAGGGTACATTTGCCTTGTATTTTGGGTCTGGATAACTCTATCGATTGAGACCAGACTGATATACTACAAGATATGTTTCCCTTTGAAGGAATAGACCCACCATATATCTGACAAGCTAACTGATGTGCTGTTTTCTATTTCGTTTCTTGAATATGCTTCCTCTTGATATGTTATTTTAAATTTCCTTGCAACTACTAGTTTTTATTTCCTTAGCAATATACATGTTAGTCATTTTTATCACTTGGTACATTGTTAGCAATTAAGTTGACACCATAAACATTTATTATACTTCTCAGGAGCTACGTGTTCCCTAGAGTAAGGCAACATTATCTAAAAAGTGTCAGTTGATCTGATTCTGAGAATAGCCATACAATCATATATAAAGATTATTGTTTAATTAATGTAAAACATACAAACAGAGTAAAATATTTTGCATACAAATGTAAAAATTCATAGATTTTGTTCCTCCGCCTCTGACAAGATGCTTAAATTTGGAATTGAATATCCCACGCTGGCAATTTGTTTGCACATATTTTCACCCCTCCAAATGACCACCAGCTTTTCCTCTTTTTAAATCCTTTCTCCGTCCCATAACTTACATACTCCAGGGACAATATGCATTTAATTACTACTGCAGGAACATAGGAATATGTTATTTTCTCTTTCTTTGTGGTGATGCATGAATGTTTAGGTGAAAGGTTTCTGCAAGAACCCATTTTAACACATTTAAAGACTGAAAAAAATATATTGAGGTACTCCACATGGACATCTACAAAATGTTTTCAAATGGGTGGGGTGCAAAGAAAATGCCACATAGTAATTATATCATTGTAGACAACCAAATAAATGTAACCACATTACATACATGATCTGTTCATCATATGGACAGAAGGAGAAAGCAAACTTTCACAGTTCATTCAACACCTTCCATTCATCTATAAAACTTAAAATGGCTTTCTCTACAGAACAGGTAAACTTTCTAGACACTACTATATCCTTTCACCAATGGCATTCTCCACTCATCTGTATATAGGAAACGCACAGACAAATGGAGTTATCTACACAGGTTCAGTTTTCATCCCTCCCATACAAAACAAGCCATCATCCATAGTCAAACTATTAGATACTATCGGATTTGCTCAAACAAATGGGTTACAAACCCATATTGTTACCTAAAAAGTAACCAATGCCATCAAAATACCCAAATGAACACCAGTTAAAGTACAAAACAAAAGAAACTACTGCACGTATACCTCTAGTGACCACATACCATCCAATTTTAGAGAAAATAAGGAAAATAATCAAAGGTTTACAACCATTACTGAACGAAGATACTAAATTAACAAATTTATTCCCCAAACCTCCCATCCTTGCATTTGAACAACCACTAAAACTGAAACAAAAACTTGTCAGCAGAAAATTGGCCAATGAACAACTGAAAATAAAAAATGTAACTAAACCTTGTAACAAACGTGCCTGTAAATTATGTTAACAAATTTGTAATGATGACACAGCCACACATAACAAGACCTATAACATTAAAGGATAATAATATATGTGACACAGGCTGTTACATTGGAGAAACCGGCCCAAAAATGCATTTAAGGATGAATTTACACAGGCATTCAACAAGAAAACATAATGAAGAAAGTTTTGTAGCCCAGTGGGACACCCTTTTAGCCAGAATGATCACGCCATCAAAAACTTAAAAGTCAAAACATTCAGAGGAAAATTTAAAAACGTCCAAGAGAGAAAAGCATTTGAAATAAAGATGATCACATTCTTCAACACAAAAAATGCTGGACTTAATATTGACTTGTTTTTTTTCTTATTATTATTTCTTATTTTTTCTTATACCATAACAGGCTTGGCACTCTTAGTGAGATGTTTGTCCAACAGAATATCATCGTGGACTACAGTGCTCTGTTTTTTCATATACATATACAGTGGATATAAAAAGTCTACACACCCATGTTAAAATGTCAGGTTTCTGTGCTGTAAAAAAATGAGACAAAGATAAATCATTTCAGGACTTTTTCCACCTTTAATGTGACCTATAAACTCAACAACTCAATTGAAAAACAAACTGAAATCTTTTAGGTCGAGGGAAGAAAAAATATAAAAATAAAATAATATGGTTGCATAAGTATGCACACCCTTAATCTAATACTTTGTTGAAGCACCTTTTGATTTTATTACAGCACTCAGTCTTTTTGGGTATGAGTCTATCAGTATGGCACATTTTGACTTGGCAATATTTGCCTACTCTTCTTTGCAAAAACCCTCCAAATCTGTCAGATTGCAAGGGCATATCCTGTGCACAGCCCTCTTCAGATCACCCCACAGATTTTCAATCGGATTCAGGTCTGGGCTCTGGCTGGGCCATTCCAAAACTTTAATCTTCTTCTGGTGAAGCCATTCCTTTGTTGATTTGGATGTATGCTTTGGGTCTTTGTTATGCTGAAAGATGAAGTTCCTCTTTATGTTCAGTTTTCTAGCAGAAGCCTGAAGGTTTTGTGCCAATATTGACTGGTATTTGAAACTGTTCATAATTCCCTCTATCTTAACTAAGGCCCCAGTTCCAGCTGAAGAAAAACAGCCCCAATGCATGATGCTGCCAACCACCATGCTTCACTGTGGGTATGGTGTTCTTTTTGGTGATGTGCAGTGTTGTTTTTGAGCCAAACATATCTTTTGGAATTATGGCCAAAAAGTTCAACCTTGGTTTCATCAGACCATACCACCTTTTCCCACATGCTTTTGGGAGACTTCAGATGTGTTTTTGCAAAATGTAGCCTGGCTTGGATGTTTTTCTTCGTTAGTAAAGGCTTTCATCTTTCCACTCTACACCATAGCCCAGACATATGAAGAATATGGGAGATTGTTGTCACATGCACAGTACATTCCAGATATTCCTGCAGCTCCTTTAATGTTGCTGTAGGCCTCTTGGTAGCCTCCCAGACCAGTTTTCTTCTCGTCTTTTCATCAATTTTGGAGGGAGCTCCTGTTTTTGGTAATGTCACTGTTGTGCCATATTTTCTCCACTTGATGATGACTGTCTTCACTGTGTTCCATGGTATATCTAATGCCTTGGAAATTATTTTGTACCCTTCTCCTGACTGATACCTTTTAACAATAAGATCCCTCTGATGCTTTGGAAGCTCTCTGTGGACCATGGCTTTTGCTGTGGGATGTGACAAAGAGCAGCTGACCTTAATTGGGGTTAATCAGAGGCACTTTAAATGATGGCAGGTGTATGCTGACTCCTATTTAACACGATTTGGAATGTGATTGCTTAATTCTGAACACAGCTACATCCCCAGTTATAAGAGGGTGTGCAGACTTATGCAACCACATTATCTTTCTTTTTTTTTTTCTCCACCTAAAAGATGTCAGTTTGTTTTTCAATTGAATTGTACAGTTTATAGGTCACATTAAAGGTGGAAAAAGTTCTGAGATGATTTATCTTTGTCTCATTTTTGTACAGCACAGAAACCTGACATTTTAACAGTAGTGTGTCGACTTTTTATATCCACTGTATGTGTATATATATATATATATATATATTTATACTAGCAAATTGCCTGTCAAAAAATGACGGCAATGAAATTGTAAGTGAGCTAATGCTGTTTGGTGTTTAGTAATGAAAAAAAAAATACATTAATAAATTAATATACTTTACCTATTTTGAAGTAATATATGCAGGAAGCATTCTGTTGAAGAGCTGACAATCTGTTTTGATGTTGCTGGAGTTTTAGTGGTGTGGAGCTGCTGTGTAAGCGTGATGAATGTGTGCAGTGTTATATTGTGCGTGCACGAGACCAAACCGTTAGCATAGCTGTGTACTCCTGCATTAAAATGGCGGCAAATGTGTGGTATGCATCTGTAGCGGAATATCCGTAGGTGTTTTGTGGTGTTTTGCATGTTTCTTGTGGTGTTTTGCGTGTTTAGAGTGCTGTAGCCTCGTTTTCGTTTTGTTCGGCGGCCATTTTCTCTCTCGCTTAGAGAATTTTTTAGTGTCTAAACTCTTTTTTTGCGAGTCCATAATGGGTGTTAACGTGTCTCGTATGTTGTTTGCATTGTGACGTAAAGTTTGCAAGGGTCGCAGTTGCTGGCAAGGAGCGCCTGCGGTGCTCCTTGCCAGCAACTGAGGCCCTCGATTTGCGAGGGCCGCAGGCGCGCTACGCGAGCCCGCAAGTGTGAACAGGCTTGCCTGCTCAGAACTATATATGTGATATATATTGTTGTATATGTTTATATAGTATGTGTATATATGTTTCCTTACTGTGTTGTATTTATTCGCCCTATATGTATTTACCTGATGATGTCAGTTTTTCAAACTGAGGGTTCCATCTCATGTTAGTATTGCTTCAGACTTGAGAAAGAAGGGTTAAACCTCTCGAAAGCTTGTCACTATAAATAAGACGTTTGTCCAATACAAAAGGTAACAACTCACAAAACGACAACTATAATATGTGATACACACAGACAAGTAATGAGGCAGTGAGACAGACAGAGAGAATCGGAATGAGTTGGAATATGAGAAAGGCTCACAGAGAGTGAAAGAAAAGAAACAATGAGGCAGACAAAGATAGAAAGTTAGAGACAGATAGCGATGACTACCCACACAAAACTGTTTATTTTTACTAAACTGTTTATTTTTATTTTTTTAAACAATTGCACACTATGAGCATGGGGGCCACTCAAGCATAATATTTTCAAGTGCATTCTCACCCCTTTTTCTATCACTCACTTTTCTCAATTACTATCTACAAAGACAATGAGCCTCATTCAATTTGGAAGTGCAAGCTATGGAGGTACAGTATAGGCTGTGTGCCTGTGGGCCTCCTGCGAGCACGCAGGGTGCTCTGGTTATTCTGCTATTCGATTTGGGAAGACCACAATATGGGTTTATAGCAAAATTCGGAAACCATGCCATTGTATGTAGCATTTGCTAGCTTGAACCGATCAATTAACCAAGGCCGTAATGTCAGGGCAATTTATCTGACGGAAATATTACACTGTGTAGCTTAATATAGTTTCTTAAAATATTACAGTGTAAAGATTGATTAAGTTCAAAGATCAAGTTATGACAAGTATACACTGTGTGCAGAAATTGCTTTTATTGGTATAACAGTAAATATCAAAGATACACAATTAGAAGTGTTTACACTTGTAAGCTTTGATATTTAGTTAGATCACAACACAATCTATATGACGTGTATTACAATCTCTTTTGATGATTGGATAACAGTTAGTCTTAAAACACTTTCAGCCTTTTTAAATTGTGATTTCTTTTCAATTGGCCGAATGGCAATTTAATAAGGCTGTTTATATTTGGTTAGATCAATATATCAATCAATAAGCAATGTATACAAACTTATGTAATATGGATTAACTATTTATTTTAATACATTCTATCTTGGGTTAGTTCAATATAGTAGTTTATAAACGGTATATATAATCTTATAAGGTTTGATTAACAATCTGTCTCTATTTGGTTAGTGCAATACAGAAATACTATGCATAAACAATCAACTTTATATTTGTTATATATATATCTGATATTAATAATTAGCAAAATAACCTATTACTCTATGTAGCAGTACTCTATGTAGCAGTAAAAATATCGAATGACACTATATATAGCAGTAATAATGTAAAAGTATATATTGAGTATTGAAGCAATATGTATCAGAGTTGATTATATTGTATGTGAGGTTGCAAGCTAATTAAACTTTGTATTTAGGTATGGGAAGTTATCATTTGGGTGTTGGTCTTACATCAGAGTTGATTACATTTAATTTAATGTATCAAGTTGCTCAATTCACTCAATAATGATGTAAGACAGTTTGTTGATTGTGTCATACAAGATTATATATGTTGAGAATAGCTAAGTATGGTTTGTTGTGTAGATGTTTTAATAATGATATATTGATCTTTGTAACAGAGCGAAACAGTTACATTATTGAATAAAGTCAATCAGTCTGTTTTAGGAGCACAAGGGCACAGATTAAAATATTGATTACCATCTACAGTCTGGAATATAGATGCTAATTTGTCTGGATTTGTGACCACTCCCAAAAGGGTAACCAAAGGATTGTGGTATATGGGGCTAAGTTTAACTCTACTACAAACTAAATGGTTAACACCATTTTAGACATTACCTATGTGTTGGATCTCAGGATGACACCTGTCACTGGAGAATCCCTTCTCACTGAAGAAATCACTCTTTGTGTGATTGATTTGTTTAGAGAGAGTAGTGGAGATAGAGTAGGTTTTGATATAGTCAGATATAGTAATATATCTTAAGGAAGATTTTAAAGGGACATAAGTTTGTGCCAAGGATGACAGTCAAGTTTGTTCTTAGAATCAGATAATGTTAGAATAGAAATATTATACAAGAAGGCTGAGGTGGTAGCAGGAAAGACCCCGGAAAAACGACAAAAGACCAAAGACAAATGTCCCAGAATCTTCTCTCCCGGCTTTAAATAAACTCTTTCTTTCTCCTCGTCAACAGGTTGGTCTCCACCAATGACAAATAGTTACTCCCCTTTTTAATATTTAGGAATAGATTAGAATATATTATAAAAATATTGGTAATGTCTGTTTCTAGCCACATGGGAGCGCTCTGGTAATTTCTAATAAATATGACCTCAACATTAATTATGTGCCAAATTATTTCTGGGAGACTAGACTACTATTGCACCACATCTATCCACCTGTGTGATAATAGAATTGAAGGAACAATGGAACATTGAAGAAACATGTACGTTTCAGAAAACAGTATCCAGAGACCTTACAATGTTTCATTTCAACTTTTTTACCCAAGAGAAAAAAAAGACAAAAGACCCAGAATATTGTAATCCATGTTGGACCATAACAGGCCATAGATAACCCAGACCAGCCATTACACATGATTATTGAAAATGATCAGGAAAGTGACAGTGTTATCAGGAGACATTGATATGGATGTAGCTTTTCAGGAGGTTCAACAGAAACTGGCAAGGGAGGCATGATAGGAAATGTACAGCCACCTATTTGATTGCCTTCTTGGCCCAAGAGCAACAACAGTCCCAGGAGGCTTGATAGGTCCGGCAACAGCCCCAGGAGGATGCTGAGGCCCATCAGTAACCTCAGGAGACTGGTGAGACCCAAATTCTGCTTCTCTCAGATCAGGCCTTTATCAGAGATTCCAGTCAAGCAAATTCCCATTTGGTTGGTTCCTGGGTGAGTATATATATATATATATATATCTATTTACTTTTTATAAATTTCCAAGCCTACTTTTAGAAGGCTCTCATTGCCTGCGAGCCTTGCATAGCGAGGTGAGCAGTTGAGGCATTGAAAGACGGGGGGACTTAGACGAAATGAGCACCGAAGGCGCTCCTGCGAGCCTCGCAAAGTGAGGCAAGCCGTTGAGGCATTGAAAACCGCGGGACTTAGCCTCCAAGCAGTTATGACATGTGCGATTGCCATAGGCTGCAAGCAGTTGAGAAACGCGGGACTTAGACAAAAAAAAATAAGAGGTCGGAAAAATACAAAGTTAACAGCCGAACTGCACAAATCGAAAAGCACACAAAAAATACAACAAAAGATGCCAAAAAAAAACTCACACACAGCACGCCTGGGAGCGAGGTTGCACGCGCATTTGTTATGGACTGGGATCCATACAAAAAGCATAACTGTATTCGTGCACCTACTTATATATCTTATCTTTGCAGTATTATTGTATAACCAAAGTTTTATTAATAATGCTGAATCATTGGGAACTCTAAGATGGAGGATTCATTACTTCCGCATACAAGATGCCGGCGGCACTACTTCCGGTCTAGCACGGATGACGACAGCTACCACACCTTGGACACTGAGAAGGAGAGCGGAATATTTCCTTTGTCTTGACTTCTGAACCAATGGGAAGATAGACTCATCTCCAGTGGGATGAGACCTGGAGACTCCCTAAGCTCCTGACCCAATACATGTCCAAGGTCCTGTAAAAGCGGACACCTTAGAACCAATGAAGTGCTTAATTAAACCTGATGTTTTGCTTAATTGCAACTTTTATCTGATTATTAAAAACTATATAAATGATGACTGACGTAATAAAACTAGGCGAGAGAAAGCTTTATACCAGAACTCTGTGTTGGTGTATTATTTCTCTAAGGTGTGCACACTATATGTATATTGGTAATTTGGCCAGGGGCAGATATCTCTGAGGAATATTTTTGTTCTCCCAAAACAAAATGGCGCTCTAACAGGGACTTGAGGTTTAACCAAACCGCAGCGGACGAGAGGAGTTCGGACCGACTTTACGGGAACAGGCGGAGCCTGATCACCTCCGGTACACGGTAAGGACATGAATAGTACCTTATCCGTGTAGACCTGTTCCTGGGACTCTGTCCGTTGTCCGGTTCCGCTGTAGGGGAGGTTACAAAAGTACAGGTACTAGCTTGCCTCAAGTCCATTGTGAATCCTGTACAAGAGATAGTGATATCTGTCGCCTGTGTGTGACTGTTGATAGCGTGGTTGAGTGATTGTGATCTCTTAGATATTGTGATTTGGGGGGCATACACGTGTATGTGCAGCAGGCTGTGGGGATGGATGATTTGTGCCGAGAGTCGCACATAACCCAGAGAAGTTGCACATACGAGCGTGCATATACGTAGCCCGGGGATCGGGATTGCTTTGCATACTTTCCCGGGGAGGGTCTATGCATGCTGGATAGATGAATATCTCTAGGGGGTCATGATGGTCGTGCCTTGGTAGCATGGTAACCCCGAGAGACGTCTATCATACACTAAGGGTGTTTAAACGTGTATGTGGGACACAGACTTCAGTGGCAGATTGATAGTGTTGTAAAGCACAATAAGCCCCGAGGGTGTCGATTTGTGAGCACGTAGTAGTGCAAGACCCCGAATTGATATATATCTTGGATCTGAAGTTCCTGCAGAAAATGGTTTGATGATTATGATACTATGCACTGTGCTGGTTATTAATGCATGATGATATGAAATGTGATATGATTATGTCTTGTTGATTCACATGTCTCTGTCCACTGTTCTCCTTGCTATCCCTTGCCAGCAGTGAGTGGTTATGCACTGCAAAGGTATAGCCCCGGAGGGCGGTAACAAAGGTCTGAGTTTAGAGAAGACGTACAGAGTAACCCTTCGTAGCAGTCGAACAAATCAGATCTTCTCTTTCAAACAGCTCGTCTGTCTCTCTCTCTCTCTCTCTCTCTCTCTCTCACTACTTCATTGAGCCCTCATTGTTAAATACGTATTTGGTTAACATAGGGATATGGGGCAGAATAAAGTTTAACTGAGTGAGGGCATTTTGGCCCGGGATATAGTAAAGAAAAGGGGAGGTGAAGCTGTGGTGAGCAGGTGCAAGAAGATGTTTAAAGTGTGTGGAATTACTGGTGTTGTTGGAGGACATTTAAGCGCAGAAGAGTGGCGTAAAGTGTTGAGAGACAACAAAGGGCAGCTACAAGATTGTGGTTTGTTGCCGAGTGCAGAAGCATGGTAATGGGTGGCTAAAGCGATTGCACAGGAGGGTTGGATAGAAAAGGAGATGGAAATGAAGGGGCAGAAAATGTATGTGTACTATGCTACATGTGAAGCAGCCAGCTCCCCTTCTTCGACCATTGTCCCATCCTCACTACAAACACCCTGTAACCTGAACACACCACTACCACTACCCTCTGCCGATTAAAGACATTACATTCAGCCGCAGCCCAAAGATGGCGCCCACACACACACGAAGGAGGAGCCACGCTCACCCCCGAACACTACTCACCATGAAATGATGTCACCTGTTGCACCACCCATCCAAGGGGGTCCGCCCATAACACCTACCGCCCCGATGGCACATCCCACTCCTCTGTATACAATATTGACTGCAAATGGAACCATGTATTCCCCATATCCGATGTTTCCGTCTGTGGCGGCACCAAGTGTTGTAGAAGGTTCGATCGGAGTTGCTGGGCCCCATAGTGTACACAGTGTGCCCAGCTCTGACGCAAGCCCGTCGTTAATTCCCCTCCCCACCCCTAGAGCACCGTTGGATGTGCAACCTCCGCCAACATATCATCATCAACAGGATAGTTCAGAAGAGGAAGATGACGACATAAGGGGAGGAGAGGGGGCAGAGGAATGGAGAGATAGAAGAACAAACCCAAAAGCGAAATCTAAGAGGAGGGACAAGAAAAGAGGAAGTCTAATGTACGTTGCATTTACCCCGACACAAGCCACCTCCCTTATAAACACATTGCCCGACCCCAAAAAACAACCTATGCCTTTCTATAGGAAGATGGCATAGATCCAAAAAACTTAGTCTGCAGCTTGGAAAGATCTTGTTAGCCTGTGTGAAATCAGGGCAGGAGATTCATACTGGCCCATTATGCAGAATGCAATAGATCCGTATGATACAAATCGCCCACAGGATGACTTTTCATCGGGTGTACTGTTCTGTGAACTGTTAAGATATTGGGCGAAGGATAAATTAGCAGATCAAGCAATTAATTTACAAGATATCAAACAGGAAAAGGACGAATCAGTAGAAAAGTTTCATGCACAACACAGGTATTCACAGATCTTGGCTTCGGTCTACATAACAAAACACACACACAGATGTTAAGTACAGCCTTTGTGCTGGGATTGCAGGAGACACTTCAGAAGGGCCTATTGACATCCAGACCAGAATATAGAGTGTTACCTTTAGACACCTTACTGCTGGTAGCTAAAGGACTGGAGACAGCAGCAGCTAAACAACCCACATCATCAGCGTCTAAAAAGACTGCTGTGCTTATGATGAACTCTGAAGAGTCACCACGAAGAGAAACAAGACAGTGTTTTAATTGTGGGAAACCGGCACACCTTAGCAAGAATTGCAGGGCACCCAGGAAACAGAGACCTACACAGCAGGGAGGTGATACAAATGGAGCGCCTGTGGTTAAAGCCTCAGCATAGGGCTGGGCAGAGCCTGTGTCAGCGTCCCCTATTCTGGCAGTTTCTTCAGGGGACGGCGGAGTGGGACCTCAAGCTATTGTGACACTACGAATAGAGGGAACTCCCACAACCTTTCTAGTAGACACAGGTGCAGCCAGAAGCGTCCTAAGAAAGCAAGATCTGCCTGATACATCTTACCTGTCTGACATTGATGTCGCCTGTATAGGAGTGGATGGTGTTCCCACCTCCAACCATTTAACTCAACCTATGCAAATAGGCCCGTTCCCAGACCTGCTTGCGAGATTTGTAGTATCTTCTACATGCCCTATAAACTTGTTAGGTGCAGATGTGCTTTCCCGACTGCAAGTATCCATCTCTTTCACCCCGGACGGAACTGTATAGGTGTCCTCACCTCTACAAGCCACTGACACGTCAGCACACTGCTCACTGCCCATATTACTATATATAGATGCCAATAACAGCCGTGATTTAGGGCCAGCTGATATCTTGGATAAGATTCCAGCAACACTCTGGTCGCAAGGACCAGAAGATATTGGACATCTGAAGGTGCCACCAGTCATAGTAAAATTAAAACCCGGAGCAGTGTTACCACGGAAGCCACAGTATCCTCTGAAACCAGCACAAATAGATGCGATCTATCAGCAGATAGAGAGATTAATACAGCAAGGGCCGTTGGTCCCGTGTACATCACCATGTAACACGCCCCTCTTCCCGGTAAAGAAGAAATCCAAAAAGAGAGAGCCAGTAAAATATCGTATAGTGCAAGATTTGCGAGCAGTCAATGAAGCAACCATATTAGACACTCATATAGTGCCTAATCCGAACACTCTTCTTTCTGGAATACCTCCAGCAGCTGTATACTTTACTGTGGTGCATTTAGCAAATGCTTTCTTCAATATTCCCCTTGACCCTTCTTGCCAGTATTTGTTTGCTTTCACGCATGATCATAATCAATACAAATGGACTGTAATGCCCCAAGGAGCACAAAATTCGCCCAGCCAGTTTGCCAAGGCTATGAGCCATATCCTTGACTCTTGGCAACAAGCGAATCCTGACATTGTATTGCTGCAGTATGTTGATGATCTCTTGTTGTGTGCTGAAGATCTTCCCACAGCCACAAGAACATCAGAAAGCTTGCTGAGACACTTGGCAGAACAAGGATGTAAAGTATCCAGAGAAAAGCTGCAATGGTGTAAAGAGACTGTCATATTCCTAGGACACTGTCTTTCAAAAGGTGTGCGTCATCTTACACCCGTGTGCAAGCAATAGAAGACATGTCAGTCCCAGAAGGACACAGACCCCTGCATGCTTTCCTAGGCCTTATATCCTACTGTAGAGCGTGGATACCAGAAGCATCCCTTCTAATGCAACCCTTGTATGACGTTATAAAGACTGAGCCATATGAGATGACACAGATAGCCCTGCGTAACTTCTACGCCCTAAAGAAGGCTATCTCATCAGCACCAGCACTAGGATTACCAAACTATGATCTCCCATTCAAGCTATTTGTATCCGAAAGAGAAGGACATGCAATGGGAGTCTTGACACAGTCCCATGGAAACAGACAACGCCCTATTGGCTATTTCTCATGATGCTGTGGCAAGGGGAGGACTGTCTTGCCTCAGAGCAGCATTAGCAGCACATGCCTTACTGGACAAAACAAGTGACTTAGTCCTTGGCTATCCTCTGACAGTTCTTGCACCACATGACATTGCGGCCATCAACCTAAGCACATGACAACAGCCAGACACCTCCGTCTGCAATGTTCCCTTCTTTTGCCAGACAATGTTACTTTACAGAGATGTTATGTTCTCAATCCAGCCACTCTCTTACCATTTCCAGATGGGGGAGATGAAGAAGATGGATACTTTTGGTACAGCTTGATTTTGAATCCAGAATCAGGAATAACCAATCTATATGTAAAAAGACGTCTATTGGAATGTGGAAACAGTCAGACGCTTACAGATGAGACACAAGACCCTTTATATTGTACACTGTGGAATAAACAATCTCCAGGCCGAGATTTCCAATATGAAGCAAGTTTCACTGAATTGAAGCAGCTCACCTTAAAACTACAGAAATTGTACAACAATGCAGCAGGTGATAGTGCATTTACGGTGGAACTCCCACCAGAAGCAGAATCTGGGAATCTGCAGATGAAGAGGAACTGGAAGAGGAAGGAGTAGGAAAGAAAACTCTCGACTGGCAAACAAACAGCACTCCCAGTATACAAGCCAGAGACCCATATGCAGTCCCAGGACTCACAAATACACCTCATGACTGTCTCCAACAGATGGAAATGGAAACTTCGCACTTGGCTAACGTGAAAGAACTTATTCTAACAGACCCAGACATTACCTTATATGTAGATGGCTCGAGATATGCTGATGAACATGGGAAGTACCATACAGGATATGCTGTGACCACAAAGAAAGATGTAATACAAGCCTCCTTGTTACCTCCCTCCATGTCAGCACAAGAAGCAGAATTGATTGCATTAACCAAAGCTTGTGAAGCTGCAGCAGGGATTCGAGCCAATATCTATACAGACTCAAGGTATGCTCTGGGAGTGACTCAAGACTTTGGGATAATTTGGAGAGCCAGAGGATTCATGACAGCCACAGGCACTCCAGTGAAGCATGATAAAGCCATCCGTGAACTGTTAGAAGCTATAACACTCCCAAAGGAAGTGGCCATACTGAAAGTAGAGGCACATGGGAAGCTAAACTCAGATGAAGCACGAGGAAATCATCTAGCAGATCAGACAGCTAAACAGGCAGCAATGACATCACAGGAAATGGAAAAGAGAGAGGTGGATGGACACATAAACATTTATACAATGCAGACTCTGCCAACAGACTTAAAATTACTTAAAGAAATGCAGAAGACGGCAGGGCTAGAAGAAGTGAACAAATGAAAAGCAAAGGGAGCAGCCCTGAAAGATGGACTATATGTTGATAATCTGAGATTGTGTTTGCCAAGAAGCTTGTACCCAGCAACAGTACAATGGGCACATGGACCAGCACACCTGTCAAAGACTCTCATGAATGCCTTAATAAACAAGTATTACATGGCCCCAGGCATCACTACACTGACAAACACTTACTGTAAATCGTGCAGTATTTGTGCCAGGTGCAATGTAGGCCGCACTGAAAAGCCACCACAGAGACATTTGGCAAAATCATTGTATCCATTCCAGAGGATACAAATTGATCACATACAGATGCCAAAGAGTGGTCGGTATGAATATGCATTAGTCATCGTGGACATGTTTTCTGGATGGCCAGAAGCCTACCCAGTTGCAAACATGACAGCAAAGACAACTGTTAAACGCCTGTTAACAGAGGTCACCTACAGATTTGATGTCACCGAAGTAATTGAAAGTGACCAGGGACCAGCTTTTACAGCAGTATTGGCCAAGGAAATATGGACAGCCCTAGGAGTGACCCTCTCCTTTCATACGCCTTACCATCCTCAAAGTAGTGGGAAGGTGGAACGTATAAATGGTACCTTGAAATCTAGGATGTTGAAAATGTCACAAGAAACTGGTATGCCATGGCCTGAGAGTCTCCCCATAGCCTTGTTCAGTGTCAGGTATACCCCTAGGGGGAAACATGCATTATCCCCTCATGAGATCCTGTTTGGGTCTGCTCCTAGACTAGGGTGTTACTTCCCTCAGCAGTTGCAACTAAAATTTGATATACATGTTGATTATGTGATTGCACTGTCCACCGCACTGACTAAAATACATGCACAAGTGTTCTCTTCTATTCCAGATTCGGAAGTAATCACTGGTACTCACCAACTACTTCCTGGAGATTGGGTTCTGGTCAAGAAATTTGTGAGTACAACTCCTTTGGAACCCAGATACGAAGGCCCATTCCAAGTACTACTGATCACAGCTACATCAGTTAAGTTGGAAGGGAAAGCTACTTGGGTCCACGCATCACATTGCAAAAAGGTTCCTCCCCCTGATGACCAGGAAACAACACAATGAGTACAGCCCAGTGGTTTATTCTGTTCCTTGCAGTACACGTGAGCAAGGCTCAACATGTAACCATTACAAAATATAAAGATGGCATTACATTTTGGTACAATTCACATACTACTCATGTTGCTACATACACCTTTGACTTCTATGACATTGTTCGCTGCCCTTCAATCCCCGAACAATGTAATATAAATACAAGAGATCTATCCATATGTGTTATTGATGAAACTGTTGGAAGACACTGTGACACATGGAAGGCGGTGGGATGGAACACTGGGACACCTTGGGGTTCTAGACCTCAGAGTGCTGCAGATAAGAAAGATGACCAGGGTAGATCCCTCCTTGACCAAATGACCCTAATAAAGACTGGTCGATATCTGAATAGTGGGGTATCTGGTTCTAATATGCAATTGACTCTGACCATACAAAACCCTTGTCCCATGGATGCTGACACATATATACTGAGGGCTTGGGTTAGAGGACAAAGTGCTAAATTAACTGGTGAATTTAAGATAGCAGATCTCTATGAGCACCCAGGCTTGCCTCTGGCATTGCAGACACTGAAGTCAGGGCCCCAGATCATTGGAACAATGACTGCTACTGGTGACCCAACATATGAGGACACGTTAGCTACTGAGACTGGATTCTCAGATCTTAATGTGTGGTTGGAATGGATGAAGTACAATGTACAGGAAAGTAATAAGACCAACTGTTATGTATGTAGACCTCACTTAGGTACTGTTCCACTTACGATACCTTTGGAAGAAGAGAAATGTTTTTTTGAGTCTGTTCAAAAAATATAGTTATACAGATGAGTGTGAATAATGGAAGAAAACGTACCCTGTGATAACTAATAATCCCCATCCAGGGAGAGGTATAACTATATACCCCGGAAATTATACGTGTTACAGGAGAAATGTTTCTCATGGGTTCAATTTGCAGAAGTTCCCAAGTGAATTTTGTCATACTTACAAAGATGGCTCATCCACACTGCTAGTCAATCAAACCCGATCTTTAGGGGATATATATTGGTTATGTGGAGATATGAAACTCAGGGTAAGACTGTCAGGAGTATGGCGTGGGGAATGTACATTGGCTAAAGCCATAATGCCGTTACACATTGTCCCCACTTATTATGATGACAATCTACCTAATGTCTCCCCAGCAAGGTCCAGAAAGAGAAGACAAACTTCATCATCTGAACCTCGGGAAAGTTTTGACCCACATGTGTATATTGATACTATTGGAGTCCCAAGGGGGGTGCCCGACCAATTTAAGGACCGAAACCAGATAGCAGCAGGATTTGAATCCCTGATATCAATGATTGGTGTAAACAAGAATGTTGCCTGGATTAATTATATCTACTATAACCAGCAACGATTTATTAACTACACTAAGGATGCCTTAAAAGGCATTGCAGAACAATTAGAGGCTACATCACACATGACCTTCCAGAATCGTATGGCATTAGACATGATCCTTGCAGAAAGGGGTGGAGTTTGTAAAAGGCTTCCTGACACTAGCACATGTTGTACGTACATTCCTGATAACACAGGTCCAAATGGAAAGATCACACTGGCAATCCAGAAATTGGCTAATCTTGGTCAAGAATTAAAGGAAAATTCTGGCACTATAGATTACTGGGAATCATGGTTTGGTTGGATGAATGGTTGGGAGAAAGTGTTGTTGCAAATAGGGATGGCTATCTTTATTGTCATAATTTTGCTAGCCTTCCTCTTATGTTGTATTATTCCTTGTATGCGCAACTACCTTCAGAAGGCTGTGGACAAGGCTTCTCCCACCTGTATCCACCAAGACTTAGACATAGATCTACATGGACAGAATGATGATTGTAAGACATCCCATCTTCTGATGCAGACCTTAACTGGCTCTAAGGAGAGTGTTCTGGGAGCTGAGCTATACTATATCTGAGTCCTATGGTCCCTATCCAAGTCTAGCTACACTATTAGAAAATTAGAGGCTCGTTAGGTTTTCCCCATGCCGCATAGGTCATAGGGCAGGTGTGACGTCAGGTCATGGCAAGCCCGATCGAACAAAGATATGTACCTATGACTTACACACATGCATGCTTTCAACATCCGGAAATAGAAAACATAAAGAATAGTGCTCTGGACCATAATCAAGAAGTATCTATATATATATACAGGATACTTAGCTCTAGACACCTGATACTAGATCAGGGTGTTATAGTGAGTAAGCTTTATTAAGAATTGTGATTGTTACGAATATATTATGCCATTTTAGGGGGGACTGTTATGGACTGGGATCCGTACAAAATGCATAACTGTATTCGTGCCCCTACTTATATATCTTATCTTTGCAGTATTATCGTATAACCAGTTTTATTAATAATGCTGAATCATTGGGAACTCTAAGATGGAGGATTCATTACTTCCGCATACAAGATGCCGGCGGCACTACTTCCGGTCTAGCACGGATGACGACAGCTACCACACCTTGGACACTGAGAAGGAGAGCGCCATATTTCCTTTGTCTCGACTTCTGAACCAATGGGAAGATAGACTCATCCCCAGTGGGATGAGACCTGGAGACTCCCTAAGCTCCTGACCCAATACATGTCCAAGGTCCTGTAAAAGCGGACACCTTAGAACCAATTAAGTGATTAATTAGATGTTTTGCTTAATTGCAACTTTTATCTGATTATTAAAAACTATATAAATGATGACTGACATAATAAAACTAGGCGAGAGAAAGCTTTATACCAGAACTCTGTGTTGGTGTATTATTTCTCTAAGGTGTGCACACTATATGTATATTGGTAATTTGGCCAGGGGCAGATATCTCTGAGGAATATTTTTGTTCTGCCAAAACACATTTAAGGCAAATTTGGCGAGTTTCGCCACTTGAAAATCTGTTAAGCAAAAAAAATAAATGGCGGACGAAAAAAATGAAAACAAGGCTACACAACCCCGACTCGCGCAAAACCCCGCCAGCCGTGTAACACTTACCCAACAACGTACGAAGTACAAAATACACTATTAGAAAGGACGGAAAATGCTTGTGAGCCGCGTAACACATAGACACTCACCGCCATTTTACAACACTAACTTGCAACTAATAACATTACGAATCTAAAATGGCACTTTACCCCACTAAACAAACGGTTTGGCCTTGCGCACGCAGCCTATTTATTCTGCACAATTTCTACAAACATTGCTGACACTTTCTCATTAGGACAGCAACAGTCCAACTGTACATTGTATGCTGCAGGAAAATCAAAAGAGATTAATGGCTCTTCAGGATAGTATATACATGTATGTTACATCAGTTAACGTGAAGTGTTATGAACTTTTATAAATTAATATGTTTACAGGATATGTGTTATGATGTCAGTTCCTTCAATTTTGTTGTTCCATAGTAATCACTCTTCTCTATTAGAATAAAGCTAGAAATTAGCACAAACTAGAAATTAGTGGAAACAGTGTATACTAATTGGCACAAATAAAATATTTTCACCCAATATACATACCTCCCACCTACAGCACTGATTGACAGATTGAATCCAACATACCTCCCTGCTCAAATATCCTTAGCTACCCCCCATACCATTACCATTGTACCCTAGACATTTAGATAACACACATTAATACACATAGCACCTGGGAGATGAAGATATTTAGAATCAAATGGTTACTTAATCAATGGTGCATCCATACCTAGAATACCTTTACACGTGAGAGGTATACACATATAGGATTACAACATTATTGTTATGTATGTTTTATGTCCCAAATGAGTAACCATAAAATACATACATTGAATAATGTAAAAAATATTCTGACAATGTCTACTATATCCATTTGAAGACCACGCACTAGTACAAAGAGATCCCAAGAGGCCAAGAGACTGATTAAAAAACAACAGGTATTTGATGATCTATACTAACACTGTATAATAATGCATAGTATTTACCTGGCAGTCATATCTGGTCGGTACACCAGAATAATGATAAATTACTTCAGAAAAAAGAAACAACCGTAATAGCGCATTGAACAGACAACATGAGCCTCATTCAATTCGGGGCTCGCAACTCGATTGCAGACAGTCAAATGCCTCTGATTGAGTTGCAGACACCATTTGGTCTTCGATTGCAATGCTATTCACTTGGTCGGGCCCGCAAGTTAGATGCCGGTTGTGAAAATTGGAACACCATGCCGTCGGAGGTAGCATTTCCGGGCTTGAACATGTAATGTAATCAAGCCTGCAACTCTTGATGCAGAAACAGCCAATGGAAACAGAGATCTTCATCTTGACCAGCCTCCAAGCCGTAAGTGAAGGGCGTAGGACTTTAAAATCCAAGATCCATTTTTCAAAGTCCTACGGGCTTCCACCTCCAAGCCAGTTGGACTTTGAAAAATAGAGGCTGGTTTTCAAAGTCCTAACGGCTTGGAGATTGAGGCCCATAGTACTTCAAATTGATTGCCGTGATCGATATAACATGGACATTGAATATTAAATAAAGTATTGAAGAATGGTGGGCTATAAATTCTAAGACCTAACATCACTTTCACTCTTAATAAAAGTACAGTATTGCTTTTTTATTTGCTTTTAAAGTGCTCCGATTTGTCATTAAGCCCTTTGCGAGACCTCCTTTGTACCATTAACTTGTGGTTAGATATTTGCCATTTGCAGGCTTGACGGAGTGGTTAGCGAGGTAGAATCAAAGCAATTGAATAGCGATTTGTAATTTCAGCCCTGCAACAGTGAAAGATCAAAGGCTTGGAGGGCATTAACTTGCGATTTTTAAATTCACTATAAATCGCAGCTCAAAGCCCCTAACTCAATTGGAGCGCGCAAACTGACTCCAATTGAATACCAAAATAACTTGTTGGCTCCATTTCCAAGCCCAGATCTCCCGAAAGCCACAATTGAATGAGGCTCCTTGTCTACATCTGCTTAATAAAACAAATTATGTAGTCCAAATTCATTACGCACATCTAGTGTGATTAAGAAACATGTGATATAGTACGAGACAGCTCTGTAATATGGGACAAGAGAAAAAGAGTCAGAGATATAATTGTCAACATCTCTACATACAGCTTGGTTGGGTTTACTGTTAGTATTCAAAAAAACTAATGTAACCTGCTATGTGTCTCCAAACAGTGCTACCAAAAGTCATATCATCGGTTATACCTAATTTACTAAGAAACAAGCACATATATTTAGCCATGATGTGTTATCTCACAATGATACTAAGTTCTGATAAGTTAAAGAAAGGAAATAGTTTTCTCTCATTCTCTCTCTATATATAATATATATAATAATATATATAATTTTAGGCATGTAATTTTACTTCTTCGAGGTATACAGGTGATTTTATATTAAACCTTTGTTAGTTATTATATCATTAAGTCAAAACATGTAAACATAATTAATGATGATAAACGAAGGTCATGTGCATGTATGTCCTGCCTACTTCACACAGTTATAATTGCTTGCTTGGTTTCACATATCTGTGAGCCTGTGGCATAAAACAGGTCATATGTGCTTTGGAACATATTCAAATTCACATTTATCCCTGTGTCCAAAACTGAATAACTGTATTATGGCGTGTGAGATCTTTCAATAAATGAGGTGTCCTTATTTGGATGACAATTTCTTATGCAATGCATGTCTTACTTACAGTATCAGATAGCATTGCTTACATGTAATCAAACTGTCTGAATTGATATGTAAAAAATAAAATAAACATAACAGATTAATTAGACAACAAAAACTAAAATAAATTACATTTTCTGAATTGCATTCCTCAGTGACCATCAATTGCTCAAATGTTAGTCAAATCAATGCTTGGCCACAGGTTATCCTGGCCTATGCGATGTAGATAAGCTTAGCTCATTAGTAGCCAAGAATGAATAGGTTAATAAATTGATCAATAGTCACTCGCTGAGAAATGCAGTTGAAACGGATTAAAGTAACTGCAACCACTATGACCTCCTTCTCTTCTATAAATTAATATGTTTACAGCATATGTGTTATGATGTCAGTTCCTTCAATTTTGTTGTTCCATAGTAATCACTCTTCTCTATTAGAATAAAGCTAGAAATTAGCACAAACTAGAAATTAGTGGAAACAGTGTATACTAATTGGCACAAATAAAATATTTTCACCCAATATACATACGTCCCACCTATACTCCATACAGCACTGATTGTCAGATTGAATCCAACATACCTCCCTGCTCAAATATCATTATCTACCCCCCATACCATTACCCTTGTATCCTAGACATTTTTATAACACACATTAATACACATAGCACCTGGGAGATGAAGATATTTAGAATCAAATGGTTACCTAATCAATGGTGCATCCATACCTAGAATACCTTAACACGTTAGAGGTATACAACGGAATGATCATTATACACATATAGGATCATGATGTGTGTCTGGCTTACTGCCTACCTTCAAAAATATAGTACACACAAATAAATGTAAATTACAAACATTCTTATATGATCTATTGTAAGGAAGGACAGGCAGCTGGTGAGACAAACCATGATCATACACTCACTGATCACTTATATTAGCAATGGTGTATATTTTTATCATTAAAGGCCCACTGAAGTTCTATTTTTTGGGTAGAAATCTGAAATGTTGTAGTCTATTTTTATCAGTATAGGAATCAATTTTGTTTTTGTTACATCACTTCATGAGTGCCGGATTATGAAGGTGTGTGCTGACAGGGCCGGGTTTACCTTATTGAAGCCCCTAGGCAGTGAAGTGGAGAAGTCTGTGCAAGTGCGAGCACAAGCAGTGCAAGCACCCATTTTTGCCTTTTCTGTGCATGTATATCTCTCTCTCCACTGACTTTAATGGCTCTGCAAGCAAATTAACGATAGATGAGTAGAAGTAGTGCATGTGAGAGGGGCATTTATATTTCTGGAGAGATATGGTTGCATTTCCTGAAGCAAGAAGTATTGGGGGCAGCTGTCAATAAGTGCTAAATGCAATAAGGGTTATGGGTGGTTGGTATGTATATTGGGGAGGGGTATGTAATAGGGAACGGTATATGTCAGGGTGGGGGGTAGTATGGGTGAGAGGCCTTGTAACAATTATATATATATATATATATATATATATATATATATATTAGTAATATATATTACATTTGATTACGTGTATATATAATTACGTGTAAAGGTTTCTTTTAAATTTTACGGAAGACATAGAATGGAGACCTTTATTTATAAAGCAGAAACATTTTACAGATTGTTGAATACAATGGAAACACAATATATACAGACAGCATGTGGCACATAATAATGCAATAACAAATATTAATACAAAGGGAGAAGGGGTTCCTGCTCTTTAGAGCTTACATTCTAAAGGAGAGGGTTAGGCAAGGGATAGAAAAGGAGTGAGTGTGGTCTGTAACCAGTATTATTAGTGGAGTAGGTGGTTGTGTGTCATATTTAAGGATGAACCAGCAGTTCATTTGATATCAGTACGCAGTAGATGTTAGCACTATTGGTGAAAGGCTTCATTGAAAAGGGGTGTTTTAAAGACCTCATAACACTCTGAAAGCTAAGGGAAAGTCTAACAGAGCGAGGTAGGGAAAAGTCTAGTTGGTAAGAGTGCGAGGAGGTAAGAAGACAGGAGAATTGGAGCAGATTTTGAGCAAGACAAGGATGGTGGTTGATTATACTTGAAGATGAGAGCAGAAATGTAGGAGGTTGCTACTCTGTTCATGAGAAATAATCATGGGAATTATTTTTTTCTCAGAAACAGGCTAGCATGACACTCATCAGTTAAACCTGATAAACAATACATAATTTTACAGTTTTCCTTTTTCTTGGAAACTTTCCAACAGTAATTATTCACAATTAGGTAATGCAATTCCGTTCCTGTGATGATCAGATATTGATATAGCAGATTATTTAGCAGTTGGAATAATAGATATTGTCTGTGGTTATACAGAAAACAAATCTAGGGATTAGAAATACCTTGTAAATGAAAGCTTCATTTTACTTTAACTATTAGATAAAAAGTCTAAATTATTAATTCAATAACAATGCAATTGTAGAGTATACAGGTCAACAGTATTTTTCATTGCTATTATTCTTGTGTGATATTTATATTTATATTTATATGCCATATATAGATACCAGTATCTTACAAAAGTGAGTACACCCCTAACATTTTTGTACATATTTTATTATATCTTTTCATGTGATAACACTGAAGAAATGACACTCTGCTACAATGTAAAGTAGTAAGTGTACAGCCTATATAACAGTGTGAATTTGCTGTCGCCTCAAAACAACTCAACACACATCCATTAATGTCTAAAGCGTTGGCAACACTAGTGAGTACACCCCTTAGTGGAAATGTCCAAATTGGAACCAAAGTGTCAATATTTTGTGTGGCCACCATTATTTTCCAGCACTGTCTTAACCCTCATGGGAATGGTTTCACCAGAGCTTCACAGGTTGCCACTGGAGTCCTCTTGCGCTACTCCATCATGACATCACGTAGCTGATGGATTTTAGAGACAATGCACTCCCCCACCTTCCATTTGAGGATGCTCCACAGATGCTCAATAGGGTTTAGGTCTGGTTAAATGCTTAGCCAGTCCATCACCTTTACCTCCAGCTTCTCTACCAAGGCAGTGGTCGTCTTGGAGGTGTGTTTGGGGTCGTTATCATGTTGGAATACTGCCCTGCTGCCCAGCCTCCGAAGGGAGGGGAACATTCTCTGCTTCAGTATGTCACAGTACATGTTGGCATTCATGGATCCCTCAATGAACTGTAGCTCCCCAGTGCAAGCAGCACTCATGCAGGCCCAAACCAAACATATATACACATACGTCTATATGTCAATATATGTTTTCTATAATATGTTGTGTTGATTCCCCCTATATGCATTTATCAGCTAATGTCAGATACTGCAACCACTCTCTCTGCATCACTGTTTACTTTCAAACTGAGGGGTTTCATCTCATATCAGTGTTTATGTGCTCTTTGTGCCTTATCCGTTTATCTGTCATTTAGGGATTATCTCAACTACCTTTCCTCTGTATAAATGTATATTTGTGGTGGTGGGAGTATCATGGTCTGGGCCTGCATGAGTGCTGCTGGTGTGTACGTCGGGCTTGCAGTCGATGAGGCAATAGGAGGCTCTCCAAGACTTACTGACACAGCATACAGCAACATTTAAATGTGATATCCCTGATTTATACTACACTGCAAGAGTAGTCAGGGTAAGTAATTGGGCGCCTGTCACAGGGCAATCCCAGAGGGCTACTAGTAGGCCATTTAATATTTTTTATTTTTACACCATAATGCCACTTAGACTGCGGTGCTTTGTATATTAATTGAGATTGATTGTTTTGTGCTTGTTGCTTGGACTACCCACACTGCTATATTTATCGTTAGGAATGTCACGAGCAGATGTCTGATTGTCACCATTACTTACCACCTGATATGAGGACATCACCTATGTTTGATTGCTCATATAGCTCTATTTACTGTATACAGTCTCATAATTGGGTATATTGTTGACACAGTTCAGTCATGCTTACTCCATTCCTACCAGCATACTACTATAAGCTACCTGGCACTATTACCTATTAGAGTGATCCACTGCACAGTAGAATTTACTTTGTATTGCTGCTTGTATCCACACAGCTACCTTACAGTTCACACTTAGGTAATGTGGAGACTATATTACACCTTTACTTGGGGATTGCATTGTCTCCATTAGTATTGGGGTCTACAGCCATAGACTTTCGGATCTCCAACTTACCTTACATTTCACATGTGCAGTGTTCCCCACACCAGTACCAGCTATTTGGCATTATCTACCTGGTTACGGCCTCCTATCCTTCTCCTGCTTATTTTTACTTCTTTTTTATCTCAATACACCTCATGTGTTAGGTGTCTCATGCTTTCAATTTGTATCAAATAAAGGTTACGTTTTATTATATTGGTCTCCGACTAGTATCTTTCTTAACATTCTATTTACTTTGGTGCTAATCACCACACTATACTTACACTGTTTCACTAATCATCTAAAAATTTTCACAGGCTTTATGCAAGTACATATTACAGAAAATATGAACTCACAATACCAATCAACCCCATGATATCCGACTACCTCCAGGGGTAAAAACTCTGAGATCTCCCAGTGATGTCATTCTATCTAAAGAACAAGCGTACACCAGGGATTGTTCACCCAAATTACACCTAGGTTTCTACATGTGAGTGTAACAGCATATCAGTATGCTCATTACACTTTCTAGTACATGACTGATCTGCATGAGGAGGTGGTGCGCTGTCTCTCCCTTATCCCCTTTGTATATACTTGTTTTAGACATTCAAACGTGAACACAAATGTTCTATTTATTTAATATGTATATACATATATACATATACATATATACATATATATATATACATATACATATACATATACATATATATATATACATATACATATACATATATATATATATACACAACACATATTACAAACTAAAACTATTGGTTTAATCTTATATTAACATTAAAAATAAACATAAAAGCCACAATTACCTTCTGCATACAATGCTAGACAGGGGCGAGGCACAGATAAGAGCCTTGTGCTACTGTTGTGTTATTAATATAATGAGGAAATCATAGATAGGCAAATACCTAGTGGCCTTTACATATTTGACACAATCTGTTGCAAGAAGCAGTAAACTAGCTGGTAGAAAACAAATCTTTTGATAACTCATAGTAGATTCTATAGATTTTATAGGAAGTGATAAAGATGCTTTTATTGAATTCATTCTATCTTAAATACACAAACAATAGGTAATGAAACTGCTTCTAGCAAGGAAACTGTGAAAATTATAGCAGTGAATACCCCATTACTCACAGATTATTTACAGAAATTATAATATCTTGTTGAACAATCCCAAAATGTAGACAATTGGCAGTTGAAAGTTTAACTGTGTCTATAGTTTTCATTAAAATAATTATAAATTGTTCTATATAGGAATGGTTTTGTTGTGGGATGCAAAGTACTAATATGTGTCTAACTGTTCTGGCTAGTGACAATGGGCCATATTCAATTTGAAACCCGCAACTCAATCGCAGACAGCTGAATGTCTGTCAGTGTGATGCGGGCGCCTGTTGGTCTCTACTATTCAATTGCTGAAGGGCGCAAGTTACGTTCCCGAGCTTCCAGCCCGTAAAACCCTCCTGCGGCCGCAAACTGTTAAGGGGTTGGGCAAGATGCGATGGGCCGCTACGATCTAATTGCGGTATAACCTAATGCGACACAGCCTCTCAGCCAATAGAAAGCGATGATTGACAGAGGGAGACTATAAATTAGCGTTCCACCCGGCCATGTGTTGACTGTGTTGTATTTTCTTTCAAAGTAGCATGCAGGTCCCAGAGTTGGAGGTTAAGTTCTATTGGAGAGAGAGTAGGAGAGATTTGAGAGAGGTAGTTTGCAATTTTATTGATTTATATTCTATTTCATACAGATTTACACTTAATCACCCCCCCCCCCATCCCATCCCCCACAAACCCATCCCCCAACCATTATCAATAAAACATAGCACACACATTTTTGTTTTTACAACAGACATATACAGTAAAACATTTTTTTTAATTTATCCTTGTTTTAATTTTGGGATATATTGGAGGGAGGAGAGAGGAGGGGTGAGGAGTGGAGAGTTGGTGAGGAGGAGAAGAGGAGAGTGGAGGAGGAGAGAGAGGAGCGAGAGCTGGCCATGGGTAATAGAGATGGGGAGTAGGTGAGGAGTGAGGTGGAGGAGGAAGAGGAGGTGGAAGAGGTGGAGGAGGGAGAGGAGGAGGAGGAGGGAAAGGAAGAGGAGGAGGGAGAGGAGGGCGAGGAGGGAGGGGAGGAGGAGGAGGAGGGAGAAGAGGAGGAGGAGGGAGAGGAGGAGATTGCTGAGGAGGAGGTGGGTGGTGGAAGGGGGGCTCGAGCATCAGGTACACATAGGAGAGGGACAGAGGGAAAGGGGCCTGATCCCAGGGGTGGTGGTAGTTCAGGGAAGGGACAGGCCCCAGGGACAGGTCAGGGAGGCAAGGGTCCCCATCCACAGTCAAGAGGCTAGGGGCAAGCACAGGGCCCATAATTATATGCACCTGGATAATGTTGTCCTCCTTGGTGCTATCCATGGCCGCCCCGTCATTCTTGCAGGGGGGGAGGGAAGTGAAGCCAGGGCCTAGGGCTCAGGCTTGAAAGGAGGTAGCGGCAGAAGATACTGTGGTAGGCACAGCGCCAAGAGATGTGCGGTCTGTCAAGCACAGATTTGATGACATCAGGGCCAGGTGAGGAGGATGATGGCTAAGGAGGACAGAGACTGCAGCGTGACCTATAATGAGCTGGAGGGGGGTGCAAGGGACCTTCTGAGACAGGTGCCCACCACTGGAGCTTCAGGCCCTGTGGCCCAGCAGGACCCAGCCTCCATGTCAGGTGAATATCACATACACCAACATGCCACCACATGTGCATCACACACACTACACATGTACATGATGACCAACAAAGACACTGACATGTCAGCTCCATGGAATTAACAAGGGATAGATGGATGCGTCATTAAATCCATAAAGCTGACAAATCACTGTCATTCCTGGGCACAAAAACAGTAATCAAGCAATAGGGAGTTCATTTATTGGTGTGCCCACTGCAGCCTATGCAGTTACAGAACGCAGCCAGATTCAAGATAGAGTTAGGAGCCAAGGACAATCAAGACCATAAACCGAAGAATAGATCAAATCTAGCATATGATAGCTAATCTGAGATGCAATTAGGAGAATCACCCAGGGTCAAGCCTAGATGTCAGATAGTTAGGAATGAACACATAACTATGTATTATTAATCATACTAATAACATCATACTAATCTTTTCTATCTTTCAGCATCCAGGAGGAGGTCTGGGTCCAGTGGTGAGCCAGCGGCTGGGACATCGGCTCCATCTGAGCAGGATGTGGAGGAGCAAGCCCCGCCCAACAGGAACCAGCGAAGGGGGAGGAGGAAGGACAAGGATCAGGCGCACATCGCCGGCAAGCCTCGCGTAGCGAGGAGCCCTGTTAAACTCGGAGCACTTAGGCAATGAGCGCCAAAGGTGCTCATTGCCGCCGAGTCTCACGTAGCGAGGCGAGCTGTTAAACTCTGAGCACTTTTAGCGGGACTTAGCAAAACAAAATACGAGATGAAAAAAATATGAGACGGAAAAAATACGAGACGCTGGACTTAGAAAAGAAAAGATACGAGACTCTAGACATAGAAAAAAAAACATTACGACCTTGCAAAAATACGACCTTAACGCCCAAACCGCAAGCATCTGAAAACATTAAAAACACAATAAATACACACAAAAAATACATTAAAAGCTTACCCACAGCGAGGGGGGGGGGGGGCACCCAGGACATCTGTAAGTGAAGTTACACCTCAATTTAAGTCCAAATTCCCTAGTTTAGACACACGAAAATCCCCTAAGCGAAAGAAAAAATGGCTGCGGAAAAAAACAAAAAAGAGGCTACAGGACCCTAAAGACGCAAAACACCACCAAGCACATACAGATTTTCAAAAAAGCTGTATGAGGTACAAGATACACTCTTACCAAGGACGCTACATCATACACAGCCGCATACCACATGCACATTCACCACCATTTCACAACACTAACTTACAGAATGAGGAAGTACACAGCTACCCTAACGGCTTTCCCTCGCGCACGCAGCCTATTTACACTACACACTGCACACATTGCTGACACTCACACCTCAGCTCCACAATCTACATTGTATGCTGCAGGAACATCAAAACAGATTGTCAGCTCTTCAGCACAATGCTTCCAAATAGGTAAAGTATATTAATTTATTAATTTATTAATTATTTCATTAGCATACAAAAACAAATATACACAAAAACAAAAAAAAACACTCTTACAATAAACACAAAACACATTCACTGCGCGACTCACAACAAGCGCAAACTGCTCATAGCACAAAAAGCCTTGTAATAAGCGCAAAAAGCAGATCAACACCAACCAAATAATAACAGCAAAAGCGGCTATCAGAAAAAAAAATACAACAACCAACAGCCTCGCAATGAGCCGAAGGCGCTCCGCGCGAGGCTTGCAATGACCGCCAAAGAATCTCGGGCCACCAAAAAAATGAATGTCTGGCCCAAACAGCATTACCTGCCTTACAATTTTATTGCCCCGTCATTTTTGACGGGCAAGTCGCTAGTTTTATATAATAATAATAATCATAATAAGAAAGGGTTAATACGCAGGCCAAGTCCAATTAGTTATATTGTGTGTGTGACCAGTGATAATGGAATGGGTTGTCAGTGCCTTTCTCTAGTAGACTTTGATTTATCTCTGCTATGACGTGCCCACCTAGAGTGACCCTACATGGTATAGCTCACAGCTTCATTGCAGTATACAAACAGCTTCACCACCACCACTTAGCAATGCTGAAGGGGACCAGGGGACCGCACTAATCTACTCTAACCCATCAGGAGGGCCCGCAAAAACACATGGAGGCTTTGCAGAGGCACCTGGATCAACAGCCAACTGATCTCCATCAGGAGTAATCTCCGCTACGCCCATCCTGGAAGGTCCAAAGCCATTGCAGGTGCCCATGTGCTTGGATGTATAGCCATTCCCATTTTGTGACCTCCCATTATGTTCTACTATTCATCAATTTACATTAATGTGGATTGCTAAGTGGTGGTGGTGAAGGGGCCTGTGTACCTGAATGAAGCTTTGAGCTATACCATGTAGGGCTAGTGTAGGTGGCCAGGTGATAGCAGAGAGGTCAGACAAACCCCAGTCCACTAGAGAAGGAACTGGCAACCCACTCCAGTATATTTGGCATGCAAACCTTGTAGAACAGCACAGGCAGAGACCTGGCTAAATGTGCTACAGTCCATAGTCACAGAGAGTCGGACACGACTGAAGGACTGGAAAAAAATATTCACCGGGTACTAGATATATGCCATGTGGAGGTAAAATATGGCCATTATTTGTGTTCTCAAATGTCGATGTAATGAGTGCGATGTATATCAGATGATGTATGTATGTTTAAGGGCCACATTATAGTCTCTGTGTGAGAAAGGGTTAATATGTCATCCATTTGCATTTATTTGTATTGCAATTTAATGAGGTAGTGTGTCTTTAATAGCTTTCAGCATGTTGCAGCATGACTTTTCATATTGGCATCTTTTTTGCAATACTTGAGAGTTAGAAGTTATTGTGCATGTAATTGTAATGCTTCCATTGCTTTCCCATGTTTTAAAGTGCAGTGGTGTCTTTTTCTAGTCAATTGCAGTGTTACCAACTAGTCTGTAAACCCTTTGCAGGTCCTATTTGGAACCTGTAAGCTTTGGGTCCCAATTTGGTATTTGAAGGCTTGATTGCGGCTGCGATGTTGAGCGAATTTTGCAATTGAATAGCGATAAGCGATTTTCGCGATCAGAAGTCTTGCGTCCTTGAGAGACCAAAGGGGGCTATAAATTACGAGTTTAACCATCACCATTTTAAGGTCATAACTCGGAAGCCGTTCCGAGACCACAAAAAGATGCCAATTGAATAGCAAAATAGCTTGCAACCTCACTTACGGGCTCCCGGATCTCCCGAAAAGCTCAATTGAATGTGGCTCAATGTGTGCTCAACTGGGGCCTCGTTCTATTATCGGCCGTAAACCGGCCGTAAGGCTGCGATTCCTTGCGGGGGTCCTGTTACCTTGCAATTCAATTAAACGGCCCCGCAAGGATCTCCTCTTACGGCCAGCCGTAAATCTTGCAACCGGCCGTAAGCTCTGAAATCTAAAAAGTCAAAAATAAATTCAAGACAGCTCTGTAAAGCTCTGTAAATGCTAGGGATCATATTGGGGGACATGAGGATTAAAAGTAACCCACTCTCAAGCTTGCACATCAGCCCAAACCCGAGTTTAAATTAACTGTTTAAATTAACTGTGCTGCGGCGTGGGCGTGTCTGAGGTGCTCCAAGCCCTATGGACTTTTTACATGGATATTTGACGTATATTAAAAAATATATATTTTACGGATTTGAGTATAGGGGAATTTTGTGCTATTTTTGCTAACGCCGAAAATCACTTTATAGTCTTCTCAAAGTGCAGGATGGCTTTATTTGGGCTATATTTCGTGCTTAATTGGTGCTAGCGGGACCTCTTTCCTGCAAGTAAGCTGCGGCTAGGTTTTAGCCTTGCAGAGAGGGTTCCCGGAGCAATTGAATTGCAAATAGGAATTTCTTACGGCCGAAACTCTTGCGGCCGTTTTAGATCAAAGGCTTTCCTCCGGCGCGAGCGGCCGCAAGAGATAGCAAGGCACCGACCGCAAGCCTGCCGGAATCCCCGTCCGTAAGGGAATAGAATAGCCGAATAGCTTGCGGCCGGTCCTTGCGGCCCCGCAACGGCTGCGGACGATAATAGAATGAGGCCCCTGGAGTTTACAAAAGTACATATAACAAGGGTAAATAGTTTTTTTGCCACAGCAATTGTCATACTGGGCCACTAATTAGCAGACTATGGCAATAATTAGCATGTTATGCCCCTCAAAAAAGGCAATGTATCTCATTATATAATAGCACATTTCAAACAAAAAATAAGAAGTTAACATGGCAAGGTTTGTAGCTAAGAAATATTGAAGGTGTGGGCTTATCTTGTTGCTAAGAAAATACAAAACAAATACTTAAAAAATAAAAGTAAATATGTATTCATAATAGGTAGAGTTACAAATGTAATTCCATTTCATGCCTGAGATGCTCTGTTATTTCCAGAGAATGTAAGACACCACCTCCTCATTCTGTAATGCATTTAACACTTTACTTAATGTACATTTTATTTAAAATGTTGCCTCACCCATTACTCATTCTTAGATTAATTTATTAATCGCCTTTACAATTGACTCTTTTAAGTTTACATAAGAATACGTTCCTTTCAAACGAGAGTTAAAAGGAATACTTATTACAGTATGTTCAGATCCCAGTCCCCGAATCAGCATAGTCTGCAAGCTTTGATGCAGAACAAGCGCTAACTTGAACAAAGCTTTGTTCACTCACATGTTTCTATATTTTATTAAGTATAACCTGAGCATGTGGGGTTTCCCAAAAGACATAACCAGAGGATATACTATTTTAATGCTTGTATGTATGTGCTTTTTTTAAATGTATATTTTGTTATTTAATTATACCTACAGATCATAAATGCAAACAAATATGATTCTTAAAAAAACAATGCTCCTAAATGAAATAATCATATTGATTTACATGAGACTTCACAGGCATTAATACGTTTATTTCAAGAGGGTATTTTTGCCGATGGCAGATTGATTTTCTTCAGCCGTCTAAGCACACATCAATTCTAGGCAATGACCAGTTGCAAAGCTTTGGCTTGTTTATTATTTGGTTCAAGAACCACTGTAAGATATTTGTAAGATTTACTATTTCGATGAACTACACTTAAAATAAATGTCCAATTTTTTTTTAGATTGTATAAAAAATAATCCAGCCTCTAGTTTATTATATTTTAAATACATGAGCTACCATTAGTAGGAATGTGGCAGTTTTATCTGCCAGTGCACTTAATAGGATAAAAACCCATCTACCTGAGAAAATAACAGGCAGTAGTAGCAGGGGAAAAAATATGATGATAATGGCATTTAATATTTTTTTCTGAAAATCTTTTTTTTTACTTATTTTTAAGTAGTTGATGTGACATAAATACACTACAGATATTCACTTGGCCATAATAAATATTTTAACTTTTTAATAGCCTTTTCCTATTATAAGTTTAACATACTAGACAGTATATATGCAACTTTAGTGGCCAAAATGAATATTTCTTGCCTCATGTATTTATTTTTACTCTTGGATATGTTGAGAAAAACTGTAGTACTCTTTAAAGGACCACTGCAATTCAAGAAAAAATACACTTGTTTGTCAAGTATGTACCAAATCAACAATATTAGAAGCTGTATAATCAATGGACATAAATTCAGACTTTCCTAAAAAAAAAAATAAGATTCTGTTCAGAAGTACAGGTATCCATTTTGTGTTTGTTACATCACATCCTGAGAGCCAGAGGATCGGTGTGTGTTTGTAGTTATCAGTGAAAGGAGGGATTAGGGAGTAGAAAACAGGCAGTGTAAAGCTTTTGTTTAATAATAACTTTTTTTCCTGCTTAATTATGCTTTTAGCCAAACTCCGTTTTCAAACATCCATTTTTTTTCATTGTCCAGTGGTCCTTTAGCAGAGAGTTACAGTAGCATACTTCCAGTTTTTTAACATATTGTGCAACATGAAACATCCAATTCAATCTATTTAGCTGAATATTATTCTAAATATCTGTGATAAATATCCTAATAAAATATATTATTATTCTCATTACCATGTCTGGGCTACAGTAGTCATGGCAAACTAATTTTTCCCTTGATTGACTTTCTTACTATGCTATTAATTGGTTTCATGCTACCGTTTTAATAAAAAAAAGGACATCTTTCTGTTTTTAAATGTATCGTTCTAGCTCCCATTGCAATTTCCTTTGAAAGGCCAGAGAGCTTGTACTTCCATTATTTGTTTTTCTTTACCAAAGGTAAGACCTCCTTTCTAGTAGCCTTAAGGGATAACCTCTAAGCAGGAGGTAGGTGGTGAGAATATGTAGAGGGTAAACCGATATTGGGATGTGTCAAAGTGAATTTTATTTATACAGTAGTTTTCAACCAAGCAGAGCAACACTTTGTTAAGCTGGGGAGATTCACAAAAAACAACTGCTCTAAAAGTACAGTGCTATTGTATTTTTAAAATCTGGTTTTCAAATCATTTGCCTTGTTTTAAGTTACATGGTGAGATAGACACATTTGTATTTATTTAACAAGATTGTCCTCAATATGTAATATGACTTGACATGATAATGTATGTGTAAAATTCATAAACATATGAAAAGTGTGTATATATACAACAAGCAGAGACACTATATAAGTAAATATTAATTTAATATATTATTGTTCATGTACTAGTGACTAAAACCCTCTTAAAACATATTTCATTTTGAGTGGCATTTACTGGACTTTCCACAGTAAATTTGACATTTAAAGAATGAAAGAGATGATGTAGCTTAGGGATAATTATATATTCTAAATGATTGATAGGACACAATATATATAATATGGCTGATAATATATTGATGCAGATTTTTAAGTGAAAGAGTAGTACTTCCATTAATACCAGTATGTTTATATGGTATTGCCTGCGAGTCTTGCTATACGAAGCAAAGCCATTAAGGCACTAAAACTTGTCGCACTTAGGCAATGTGCGATGAAGGCGATCATCGCCTGCGAGCCTTGCGTAGCGAGCCATTACAGCACTAAAACCTACAGCACTTGGGCGATGAGCGCCGAAGGCGCGCATTGCTTACGACCCTTGCGAAGCGAGGCGAGCAGTGGAGGCTATGAAACACGCAGAACTTGTAAGCAGTTGTAAGCAGTTGACAAACGCGGGACTCGGAAAAAAAAAGTACGAGATAGGAAAAATGCGAAGATAAATTAGAAAAAGGTAAACTATATTAATTTATTATTCAATTAATTAATTAATATTTTAAAAAATCTAGATAGGAGCTAAAGGACACGCAAGGAGAGGCTCGCAATGAGGGCCGAAGGTCCTTTAGGTATAAAAAGCTTAACATTGTGTGCCAAACAACATTGCCATGGCTTCAAGTCGCTATTCACATATATACATAGTGTACATACGTGATTAAAACCAGAAACCCCTCACACCATAGCACAAGGTAACCTAGACATGGTCTATATCGTCATGTGTATATATATATATATATATACATATATATATATACTAGCTACACTAGCTACTTGCCTATATATAATTACAGTATCTTTCAAAAGTATTCACCGCCCTTGACATTTTACCTATTTTGTTACATTACAGCCTTAAGTTCAATGTTTTGTTAATCTGCATTTTATGTGATGGATCAGAACACAATAGTCTAAGTTGGTGAAGTGAAACAAGAAAACTATATAAATAAAACTATTTGACATAGAAAACAGAAAATTGGCATGTGCGTATGTATTCACCCCCTTTGTTATGAAGCCCATAAAAAGCTCTGGGGCAACCAATTACCTTCAGAAGTCACATAATGAAATGACGTCCACCTGTGTGCAATCTAAGTGTCACATGATCTGTCATTACATAGACACACCTTTTTTTGAAAGGCACCAGAGGCTGCAACACCTAAGAAAGAGGCACCACTAACCAAACACTGCCATAAAGACCAAGGAACTCTCGAAACAAGTAAGGGACAATGTTGTTGAGAAGTACAAGTCAGGGTTAGGTTACAAAGAATATCCAAATCTTTGATGAACCCCCAGGAGCACTATCAAATCTATCATAACCAAATGGAAAGAACATGGCAAACTTGCCAAGAGACGACAGCAAACAACAGCAAACTTGCCAAGAGACGACCGTCCATCAAAACTCACGGACCAGGCAAGGAGGGCATTAATCAGAAAGGCAGCACAGAGACCTACGGTAACCCTGGAGGAGCTGCAGAGGTCCACAGCAAAGACTGGAGTATCTGTACATAGGACGACAATAAGACGTACGCTCCATAGAGTTGGGTTTTATGGCAGAGTTGGGACTATTTTCTACCAAGCGCAAGTACTCTGGTTGTGTTTATTGTTATAGAAAGGGAGGTTTACATATATCTGGCTACTTTGGAAAAGTTGTTTGTTTACTCCTGTTGACTACTTTGAATTGCTAGTCTGCATTAATGACACACAGTAGTCTAAGGCAATAAGGAGTGGTGTATTTAACCCTTTGCATACCAGATATTTATTACTATATGTACCCCCTATATATACCCATTTTTTCACTTTTTGCAACTTAATGAGTACTTTTTATGCACTTTTTTGTAAATTGGTTTTATTACACTTTTTTGAGCTAATATATAATATACACATGTTTTTCAAGCTCCCCAAGGATTAGCAAAGTTATTTTGCCATATGAGGGAAGTTTGCATGTGATATGGGACATTGATTGTTACTAGCTCTTTAAGAATCATCCATCCATAAACTACTCTAGTTCCTTTATTTTTTATAATATATTTAAATACATATTTGGTGTTAAGCACCAGGGAACCGTTACATAGTGATACACTGTATTATTTATGGCAGAGTGGCCAGAAGAAAGCCATTTATTTCAGCAAAAAACAAAATGGCACGTTTTGAGTATGCGAAAGAAATGTGGGAGACTCCCAAAATGTATGGAGAAAGGTGCTCTGGTCTGATGAGACTAAAATTAAACTTTTCGGCCATCAAAGAAAACGCTATGTCTGGCGCAAACCCAACACATCACCCAAAGAACACCATCATGCTGTGGGGATGTTTTTCAGCAGCCGGGACTGGGAAACTGGTCAGAGTTGAGGGAAAGATGGATGGTGCTAAATACAGGGATATACTTGAGCAAAACCTGTACCACTTTGTGCATGATTTGAGGCTAGGACAGAGGTTCACCTTACAGCAGGACAATGACCCCCAAACACACTGCTAAAGCAACACTTGAGTGTTTTAAGGGGAAACATGTATATGTGTTGGAATGGCCTAGTCAAAGCCCAGACCTCAATCCAATAGAAAATCTGTGGTCATCTGTGGACTTAAAGATTGCTGTTCACAAGCGCAAACCATCCAACTTGAAGGAGCTGGAGCAGTTTTGCAAGGAGAAATGGACAAAAATCCCAGTGGCAAGATGTGGCTAGCTCATAGAGACTTATCCAAAGCAACTTGGAGCAAAAGGTGGCTCTATAAATTGTTGACTTTAGGGCGGTGAATAGTTATGCACATAGAATTTTCTGTTATTTTGCCCTATTTGTTGTTTGCTTCACAATAAATTTTTTTTAAAAAAATCTTCAAAGTTGTGGGCATGTTCTGTAAATTAAACGATGCAAATCCTCAAACAATCCATGTTAATTCCAGGTTGTAAGGCAACAAAACATGAAAAATGCCAAGGGGGCTGAATACATTTGCATACAGTATATGTGTGTTTGTGTATATATATATATATATATATATATATATAGAGAGAGAGATAGATATGCATTATATCTTCATAGATAATTGTGTGTATATATATATATATATATATATATATATATGTATATTTGTAAATAAATATAGGTAATGTATATATTTTTATTTAGTCTTATAAATTCATATATACTGATATGTATATCACATATATAGTTGTCAGCAATACAGGTTGTTGCTAACGTTGCGGGAAGCGAGGGCCGCAGTTGCAGGCAAAGATCGCCAAAGGCGCTCCTTGCGCTGGTGGAGATGAGCGCCGTAGGCGCTTATCCCTACGACCCCGTATGACAGGCAGTGAGCTGCGAAGGCGCTCACTGCGCTGGTGGAGATGAGCGCCATAGGCGCTCATCCCTACGTCCCGAGGGGGTGCCTGCGGCACTACCTGGTTCATGCAAGGGGAGAGCTCATCCTCGCAGACTCGCAGCACCCCCAGTGCCTCCCCCCTCCTTTCCCTCAACCCCCCTCTCCCCTCACTTACCTTCATTGCGCTGACACAGGGGAGGGGGGAGAAGAGGCACAGGGGAGGGGGGAAAGAGACACAGGGGAGGGGAAGAGGCACAGGGGATTTATGTGTGTGTATTTATATGTATATATATATATATATATATATATATATGTGTGTGTGTGTGTATATGTATACACACATATTTGTTTTTTCTGATTCATAACACCGCATTACCCAATACTCACAGACAGAACTATAGAAAAGCTATCACAGGATTACACAGCTCACAGACAGAAGAACACAAGACATAACACAGCATTAGACAGTGCTCACTGAAGAGCTCAATACATTATATCACAGCTTTACATATTCAGTAAAAGAAGGAAATTAATCTAAAGGAAAGGGAAGTGTCTGATATCATGTGACTTCCCACAGTAGGGCAGACTTCAGGTGGTAACTGAACATGTATGTAAATCTCCAGGCAAAAAAGAAACATTGTATAAAATATGTTAATAATCCCTGGGAATTTTTGGGGTGTCAACATTGAGGGAAAACTCTTTGCAAAAGCAAGAAAATCAGCAAACTTGAGGCTAACGGTTTAACGGTTTACTTTGGAATTTTTTCATGCAATTTTTTTTTCAGACACTATAAATTCTCCAATATCAGATGCAATCATAATCCCGCTAATTTACAAATAGTTTTAAGACCTTGAACCATGGGTCACTTTGCGACTTGCTGCATACTTACATAGACACATATACACTTATGATTTTCTATGTAGGTGTGTGGTAAACTTATAATTGGCATATAGTAAAAGGATACATATAACAATTAAAAAACCTGAATATGTACTAAAAGATGCTTAACATAAAGTAATGTGATACCATCATTTTATTAAACTGAAGAATAATAACCCACAACCTAAAACGGTCCCAAATTATTGAGTCGATCACATACCTCTCATGTACAATATGGGCACTTAAGTTATAATAACCAAAATTCAGTATCAAATTGGGCTGTTCCTTAGTGCATATAAAAATCAATGTGTATCTAGGTAGTTTATAAGGCCTATGATCCACATGAGGAAACCTCCTTACTGGAAGGCTCCACTAATTAGCAAATCCAAAACTGGCTAATTGCTCTAGTGTAGAAAGGACAGCCTAATTCCAAAAAGTGTATACCGTATATATAAAATTGCAGAAATGGATGTAGCCACACAAGAAAAATCAGGTGCCCAATAATACTAATATTGGGACCTATATAAAAACATTTAAAATCAATCATAGCATAGTATCTATATATAGTATCTACAAACAACCATGATAGATGATTAGCCTCTTTGAAAACCAGTATGCGTAAACTAGCGACAAGAGAATAAATATTCAGTCACAAGTTACCCATTAGGGAACCTCGCAGTGGAATACCACCAAGAAGAGGTAATCAATACAAATACATATTGGCCTGATTGTTAAAAGTCACCTGAAGATACATGCTACCCAAGGTATGAGAAATCGCCTCACGGCCATTTTGCACCCAAACACAGGGCTTTATCAAAGGCTCATCTTCAATGAATTATCCCGAGGTTGGGAAAACTATCCACCAATTTAGGTGCCAAATTGTGGGACATGTATATATACAAGCAAACAAGACTTGGATACACCAAGTAGCAAGACACCTTGAAACATACCATAACAATCAATGTGACCATTTAAAGTTCTGTGTCATTGATAGTGTACGTTTAGACCCAAGAAAGGAGAACCTTGATAGAATCCTTTTGTGTGAGGAATGTAAATGGATACATAAACTGTGAACACAAAACCCTGATGGTTTACATGAAGGATTCTTCTTTAGTGCATGGTGAACAAATCTCTACATGCTATTTTTTCTCCTTTTCTTTTTTCTTGTTGAACATAACTATAGAATTACTTTATTTTCAAATATGATTGATTGCTGTAATTTAAGCCGGCATTACACAACTATTTTCTCTATTTAGTTTAAAATTCACATCACTTTATTTATTCCTAGTAGCAACTTTTCACATAGTAACTCAATCCCACATTGGGTTTCCACACCATTTTACACAGTTTCCCAAGTTATATTTTTCCACATTGGGCTATCATAAGTTATTATTTATAGCTCCAGAATACTACAATCATTTCAATCATATTTTATTTAACATAGGATATCATCATTTATTAGCAGTTATAGTTTTCTACAGCACTAATACATAACTGGGTGACTATCACCAATTATCCATTTATTCTTAAATATTTCATGTTCCACAATTAGTCATATACACACAAGTTCTTTTCACCTAGTATTCTACATTGCAGGATGTTTTGTTGGTAATCATACTACATATATCATCAATAGGCTGTCACAGCTGATTTTACATTGTGTAATGCTGACTTGCATTTGGATATAATGTTACACACAGCATATTGAATTTTGAGGTATGTTATACGTCCTAACCAATAGATTTGTTCTATATTAATTCGGCCATGGGTGGTATAGCAGCGATACAGATGTCTATATCACATTTCCATTATTGTAATACTATATGATTAGGAGAGTTACCTTTAATATCAGTACATGCTGACACTGAGTGTGTCAATATTGGCTGCTATGCGATTTGTTTCACTGTCTAGTAATTATGTACACGAATATAACAATGACACTCTGTACATATTTTTGTTACATTTCTGTTAAATAGCAAGCTATTTTTTACACATCCTATATTTAATTCATATACAAGTTTATTCAGAGTCGGGTCGTCTAACAGACTTCACAGTATTGATTGAGTGGAATTAGTTTATTTACATCACTCTATACTCAAGTGTCTAAGCTTGGTTACTAGAACTGTAACTATAGCTACAGCAGGTTCGTTTGGGTTCCATCAGTATGCAGTGCAGCAACTGATAGTTTAGTTCTTGGTTCTTTACTGGTTGCGTTGTGTTTGCACTTTTGTGACTCAGTCCTTGGTATGGACTAGGCATTGGACGTAGGTGCCTTACTTGGGTGTGTTTGCCATGGTCTGGACTGTGATGGAGGCATTGTGTTCATTCACCTAGTATTTTTGCCTTGTTACTGCAGCGCACAGTACTGTGCAGCAGCCGAGAGGTCCATTTCTCGATTGCTTTAACTATGTGGTATGTGGCAGTGTTGTGGTATACGCGCTTACATGATTTAGTTTCCGATTATTTAGGTTCCTTTGGTTTTGGATCTGATTGTCACAGTGCTTAATGGGACACTTTAACCATGTAATTATTTATAACGCTGGATGTTTACATATTTCCATATACATAAATCCAATTGGCTATAGTGATTGGTGTGGAATGGATTCTACCAATAGGATTATTACTGACATTTACAATACGTAAATCGCTGGCATTTTATGACATGCCAAACGCAGGGAAAACTCACTCAAGATCAGAATTTGACAAAGCCCTATGTTTGGGTGAGAAACGGCCATGAGATGATTTTACCAACCTTGGTCAACATATCTTTAGGTGACTTTTACCATTCAGGGCAATATTTATTTGTATTGATTACTTCTTCTTGGTGGTGTTCCACTGCGAGGTTCCCTCATGGGCAACTTGTGACTATCTCCAGTCGCTAGTTGTGACAGCCTGTATTTTACACATACTGGGTTGTTGGGGGACACACAAATTCAAAGAGGCTAATCATATATCATGGTTGTTTGTCACTATATAGATACTATGCTACTTTTGATTTAAAATGTTTTTATATAGGTCCCTATATTAGTCCTATTGGGCACCTGTTTTTTTCTTGTGTGGCTATATCCATTTGTGCATTTTTTGGATATAGACTTTTTGGAATTAGGCTGTCCTTTCTACACCAGGGCAATTAGCCAGTTTTTTTGTTTGCCAATCAGTGGAGCCTTCCAGTAAGGAGGTATCCTCACGTGGCCTTATACACTTCCTAGATACACATTTATCTTTATATGCTCTATGGAACAGCCCGATTTGATACAGAATTTTGGTTATTATAACTTAAGTGCCCATTTTGTACAGTGCTTCATGTGGGTGAGTTTAATCAAACTGTTGTATAGCATTCCTTTATGCATGGCTTCTTTTAGCATGGATTCAGGTAAGTACTGTAGTGCTAAGCAGTAAAAAAACAATATTGATTTGTATCAATATAGCTAAAGGAATAGTAACTGGGTTGTTGGGGGACACACAAATTTAAATAGACTTGTGCCCATCACATAATGAGAACCATGTTGCATTTTGTGAATATATATGCTAAAATTTGTTCAGTCAAGAAGCTCAAACAAATCAAATGGCTGTCCACACTAGGGAATAATTAGTAGTACTAGTTAAACAATTAAAGTACTTTTTACGTTCTAAAATGTGTTGTACATTATCAAGTCTACTTCTTCAAAATAGCTTACTATAAATATGATTCTTTAAATGTCCGTCTTTTTGTTGCATTTTTACCCACTTTCTTTTAAGTAAACATATGAACTCATGTCAGGGTCTAGATCTTCTGTAACAGATTTTTTATGCCCCATGAGCAAATGCCTCATTTGTACCGGAGTATATATTTAATATTAATTTTCTTCCATCCTTTCCAAATGTTGAGCCAAAATTAACAAAGGATGGAGAGAGATTAATAGTAAGCCCACAGGGTGTCATCTTTCATGTAAGATAATTATTTGAAATATTTGAAAAATTTGAAATTATAGTAAATCTACTGTATATGGATTTTGACTTTCCATGAACAGAATGGTTAAATAAGTTGAGGGGCATTTTCTTTCAAAAAAGCAAAACACATTTTAGTATATATGTTAGACAGTCTTCCTATGCATATGGTAAAGACAAACAAAGTAAAGGAATGCAAGCACACTGTCATTGTATGGCTCCCGTCAGAGTATCAATGACCTCTTTTTGCATTATCTGAGTATAAATTTAATTAAGTAGACTTGAAGAAAACGTGTTGGGGGCTATGTTTAAATTTATTAAAGGACCAGTGTGGTCCAATTTAATCTCATAAATAAATAACTATCTAACTAACTAATGAATAAAATGGTTTAGAAAGTAAAAAGAAACATGACCCTATTTTTAACATTTATATGCAACTAGAGACTTGCCCGTCAAAAATTACGGGGCAATAAAATTTGAAGCCATGGCAATGCTTTTTGCCACACAATGTAAAACTTTTGCTACTCTGAGGACCTTCGGGCTCATTGCGAGCCTCTCCTCTTGTCTACTTTTGCTCCTCTGAGCACCTTCGGCGCTCATTGGGAACGTCTCTCATTGTGTACGTTTGTCCCTCTGAGCACCTTGGGCGCACATTGCGAGCCACTCACCTTGTGTTCTTAAGGTTTTGTGCTTTGCAACGATCATGTTCTGCGCTCATCACAAAGACAGATATATAAGTACAGTGTTAAATATACCATTTTTTTACTGCAGTGTAAATTAGAAAATGTTTTCAGGTCTCAGAGCAAAATAAAGTGATTTAAATATGTACCTGCTTTGAGAGTGCTATCGCTAGCAGTCAATGAGCAGTAATCCAGATATATAACTGCAATGTAAAAAGTAAAAAATTTTAGTGCAGTGCTTAGTATAAATTTTTATTTTCAATTACTAATAAATACTTGTTAAATTAATGTACGTTAATAATTAATTCTGAATGAACAAATGTATTAGGAAGTGCAAAGCATTAATGTATTCATAAAGTAACGGCAGTGTAAAATATGCTATTTAGCATATTTTTTGATATATCTTTTTTTTTTTTTTTATTAATTAATTAATTACTTAATACATTTATATACTTTACCTATTTGTAATTAATATAGCCAGCAATCAATATCCTGAAGAGCTAACAATCACTTTTGATTTTCCTGCAGCATACAATATACAGTTGGACTGTTGCTGCCCTGATGAAAAAATGTCAGCAATGTGCCAATTGTGCAGTACAAGGCCAAACTGTTGGTTTAGTCGGGTAAAGCGCCATTTTAGATTCGTAATGTTAGTTGCACGTTAGGGTTGTAAAATGGCGGTGATTGTCTATATGTTACGCAGCTCGAAAGCATTTTCCGTTTTTTCTAATAGTGTATTTTGTACCTCGTACTTTCCTGGGTAAAAGTGGTACATGTCTGGCGTGTTTTGCATGGTTTGGGGTTGTGTAGCCTCATTTAAAAAAAATTTGGCCTCCATTTTTTTCTCGCTTAGCCGATTTTCGAGTGACGAAACTTGCCAAATTCAGCTTAAAATGTGCGTGCAACCTCACTCCCAGACGTCCTAGCTGTCCCCCCCGTACTGTGCAGGAGCGGCTTCAATGCCTCAACTGCTCGCCTCGCTTTGTGAGGCACGCAGGCGATGAGTGCTCCAAGCTCGGAAGACTTCTGTGCTTTAACGGCTCGCCTCGCTATGCGAGGCTCACAAGCGTGACGACGATTCGCAGTTTGACAACTATTATATAAGATTACTCTTTACTGTGTGGTTCCAATCTCTTTTCTGAGCTTTATGTTACTTTATCTGTTCAAAGTACTGCAGTTCATCAAAAGAGTATGTTTTAAATACAGGGCTACAGGAGTACTTTAAAGAGTCACCATAGAGGTTCTAATTACAGTAGCATAGTAAAATAGTAGAATAATGGAAATATTGGAAATAATGGAAATAATTGGAAGTAATTTAAAAAAATGTATCTTAGTAAACAGCTTTGAGTTTACTAAATTGTAGCTGTCACTCAACTCAAGAGATCTTAACCACTAGAGTGGTCTTGTTTCAATATCTAATTATCCTTATTATTGGGTTATATTACTTTCTGTTTCAGCCAATGTCTCTGGTTATGAAGCAGCAAGCCATTCATCGATAATGAGCAGAATTATATATTGATAAGAATTATTGTGGAAGGATCTTTTGAACTGAATGACAAAATTGAAAAATTCAATCAATGCAAAGCTCTATTTATTTTACCAGAAGATATTTTTTAATAACTTCCAATTTGAAATATTCCTGTTCTTATTGGTACTTTACTATCCTACTATATCCCTTTAAATACCTAAAAAAAAAAGTAATAAGGTTTGTGGACATGAAACAGGTCATATAAGGATCACTTATGCAACAATAAATCAAATTAAAAATATTTGGTTTGATATTAATATTTGCCTGTTTAATTTTGAGAAGTTATTCATAATTACATGTTTATCTATATAATAGATAAGACATTTGAATAATGCATTTTCCAGTGCCCAATGCCATTTTTCCTTCCCTTTCCTCCTTTTAGTTTGTTTGTTGTTACTGAACTATGTGCTACTTCTCATGGTACCCAAAACCCATAGTTCTCAGAGCACAATCTTTTGGCATGTTAGTTTGTTTTCATGCACTTAGTGGAAATATTATAAAAATGTCCTGTTTATTAAAATATTTCACAAAATACTTATCATAAAGATAAATAAAGGGCATGGTAGAGATGGAAAATTATAGTGGTATTCGATGCCAAACATTCAGTATTTCCGCCTTTTATGCACATGTATATTTTAAAGTTGTAAAACAAAAACTAGCGTTGTACTCATTTAATCATTTTGCCTAAATGTTAATACATCAAAACTGTATTCTTGTTTCGAATTCTGTAAATGTGTAAGTACATTAGGCAATATGTACATAACTATACACTTTACAGTCAGCGAAAACTGTAATCATTTGTTTCTATAGTGTTTTTTTAATTACTAAACATAATAATGTGCAAAATGTATTTAGAAAGCAAATACATTTATATGCAATTCTTAACTGTGTGGCCCCATTTTGCCTTTTTCCTGACGCTGTCTGGTAGGTTTCACAACTAAATAAATATGTATTTTAAGTGTAGTTCTTCAAATTAGTACATTTAAAATATGTGACCACAGTGGTTCTGTATAGGATTTCTATCACTTAAAAAAAGCATCCTTATGATGAAATAGGCATTATTTTTATTTATTACTAGCGAATTGCCCGTCAAAAAATGACAGCAATGAAATTGTAAGGTAGCTAATGGTGTTTTGTGTCTACTACTGAAATATATAATACATTAATAAATGAATATAATTGACCTATTTTAAAGCATTGTGTTGAAGAGCTGGCAATGTGTTTTGATGTTGCTGCAGCATTAGTGGTGTGGAGGTGCTGTGTAAGCGTGCTGAATGTGTGCAGTGTAATAGTGTGCATGCGCGAGACCAAACCGTTAGCGTAGTTGTGTACTTCCGCATTAGCGTAAAATGGCGGGTAATGTATGGTATGCGTCTTAGCGGAATATCCATAGGTCGTTTGCAGTTTTTTGCGAGTTTCTTGTGGTGTTTTGCGTGTTTAAAATGCTGTAGCCTCGTTTTCGTTTTTTTCGGCGGACATTTTTTCTCTCGCTTAGCGTTTTTTTTTAGTGTCTAAACTCTTTTATTTTTAGTTAACTGAAGATGTAAGTTGTTTTTTGAGGTCCTGGATGCTCCCTCTTGCTGTAGGTAAGCTTTTTATGTATGTGCTGTGTGTATTTATTGTGTTTTTAATTTTGTGATGTTCGTGAGTTGTGGACGATTTTTGCAAGGTCGTAATGTGTGGTAATGTGTCTCGTATGTTTTTTGCGTTGCGAGGTAAAGTTTGCGAGGGTCGCAGTTGTTGTGTCGTGTTGACTGCGTTTTAACGTAAATTTTGCAAAGGTCGCAGTTGCTGGCATGGAGCGCCTTCATAAGAAGACAGTGATAAAGTTAAAATGTATGTTAATGTAAAAATATTGCTATCTGGAGAACAGGAAGATAAACTACATAGTTGATTTTGAAAAATATTCCGAGGTCAAATAAGATGAATAAAACCAGCTGATTAAATAGCTATGGGCGGAGTGATCTTGGCCAAGATCCCAGATTTTGCTTCTGGATGTAATTGATAATAACATATTAATTTAAATTATGTGAGGATATGTGGATTCCACCCACTGGGTGTTTGATAACACATGAAATAAAGCAGCAAAAATCACAATATATTTTCCAGTCTAATTTAAATTACACGATCAACAACATCTTGCAAAATAAGCTGTGATGAGTACAGGAGACAGCGTTTGCAGCTCATGTATCTAAAAGATATTGCTCCTATATCAGGACATGTGTAAATGCAAAAAAATATATACACTGTGTACAGTATTGGATTATTTGTTTATTTATTATTATTCATTACTATTTGGCCATTCTTTACATGAAGGGTTAACCATTATTCCATTGTACACAGATATTCCTGAACATTGAAGACAGAACAGTTTCAGAATGATAATATATGTATCCAGGGTCCTCCCTCGCCCATTCATGTTTGTATAAGCTAAGCACTAACAAGCAGGTGCAGATAAGAAAAGATGGTAGGCTCTGCCATAAAAATTAATTATATAAATTTATAACTATGAAGGTCAAAATAATATTACATCTTATTTTATCGTTAGACCATGGAGCAAGTCTGCACTCTAGAGGACATAAAAACACATATACACCATTTCTCTATTGGTATATTTTAATTATGTATTTGTATACACGCATGACATAATGTTATTAGCTTTGGTTAAAATAAGCCATATGACTAAAATAAGGATGAGAAGATAAATACTATACTGTATTTGTTAAGACTCCAATGGATCACTCTCTTTTCTGTAGCTATCTACTATATCTATTGCCTAATCATTTTCTAAAAAGATCAAAAATCTCTTCCAACCAAACTTTAGAAGGAATCCTATTCTGAAACGTATCTACTATCTAACCTCATAATTGGTAAAGTATAGCTGTTCTTTGTATTATATTTTATAAAAGAATTGATTTATGTTATATACTAAGCGGTTTTAAATTACTCCAGTATATTTTATATTCTGTTTGCTATGTTGGTTTTTATAATTGCAATTTGCAATTTTTATAGGGTACATTGATTGTTCATTTATGAATTTGCCATATCACTGAATGGTAATACCAAATATATTCTGTGGAATAGATATTGGATTGTTATCCAAGTTTGGGAAGATTTTATATACTTCTCACTGATTTTTCATATTGATTTGTTTTAATAAGGTTGGAGTACCAGTATCCCTCCAATTGGAGTATATTCTCTATATAGAGTTCCTATATAGAAACAGGAGTTCTGTGCTCCTTACATTTGCCCTTGTTTTATTTATATGCTTTTCCCTTGTTTTTAATCATTTTATTCGTCGTTGTCTTGCACAATTAATAAACAATAAACTAGATTTGCACTTTATCCCCTTTACCTTGTTATAATTTAAATGTTTCCCACAAAGTGAAAGCATCAGGTACATTGCAAAATATACAAATTAATGCAAATTGTTGTCTCATTTGCTTAGGCATTTGACATAGTGCTGCTTCTTCCAGACACCTCTCCCATTCTGTATCATCAGCTATGAAATTTTGATGTCTTGCAGCTAATAGGAATGTATCATAAACTATGTCATTCACTGTACGTAAATGCTCAAAACTCTGTGCACCGGGAACATGTAGCAGAAGTAATCTTAAACTGAAACGTTCAATGTCCCTTGGACTGATGGTATAAATGCGTGGTATAATTTTATGTGCATCTCTTCTTCGTTGTCGCCATAGACCATTTACAAATACATAGTGATATGGTATCTCTATGTATAAAAATTGTCTGGCCTGCGTATCCTGACAGTTTAATTTAAACCATGCAGTAAGTGTGGTATCTCTGTCTTCACTTTGATATAATGCAGTTCTTTCATTTCCTGCAGTAAAGCAAACCAACTAACTTTGAGGCAAATGTACAGTTAACCGATAGATAGCATGTGACCAATCATGCATCTCAAATTTCAAAAGGCGCCACATTGCTTCAGGAGCACTCACACACCGAGCATCTAAATAATTTGATAGTCCATCATGTAAAATTGGATTTTCGTTTTCATTTGCAGCACCTTGTACAACAACAGTAGCTATGCATATCCTTTGTATATATATTTATACACATACTTAATTGATTTAATCGAAGTGCAAGCTTCCACATTGATGTGTGCATTGTACTTGATGAGCAAATGTGGATTGTATGGAACGACAAACCTATTATCAACCTTTTGGCCACGGATAATAGCTGTTTGTCCTTGTGTTCTTCTATACAAAGGATATCCATCACAATTTGCATAAGTTTGCATTTGAAATTGTTTTGGAAATTCTTTAGTACATTTTTTATTTTCCATACATGGTGAATTAGGATTCATCTCTCCACATGGGCCATGAATCATTCTATGTGTAACAATCTCCCAAAGTTTTGTATATTTTTCTTGGTCTGGCAATTGTGCGGAAATTACTGAATCCACTCTCTCTGCAGTGTTCAACTTATCTTTTTCCTGCAGTATTAAAAGTATGTGAGCATGTGGCAATCCTCTTTTTTTAAATTCAATGGTGTAAACAAAAGCCACACATTGTCCAAATAAGTGTGCTTTAGTGATATCATGTATTAATGAATTGAGTTTGATTTTGAATACTCTTGCCACTAAATCTGGTCAGTCAGAAGTAGTTTGTCCCAGATTCAAATTTTCCTTCATCTCTGGCCATTGTGGATTACATGTGAATGTAATAAATAAATCTGGTTTTCCAAATTTTGTAACAATAGCCATGGCATCATTATACCTTTCTCGCATATTGCGAGGAGATCCTTGGAAAGAGTATGGCAAAATAATTGCTCTTCCAGCTGGAATGTCTCTGTTGGAAGCTAAATCTGCCACATAATCCATTAATCCACAATACTGTTCAACTCGTAATTTATTTTGTTGATATTTAATGAAATTAAGATTATTGGCTTCAACTTGTAAATATGAAACAATAATCCATTGTTGAGTGAGTTTGCCTCCATGTAAAATTGGATTAAAACAATCACGGATAGCAGTTTGTGCCACTTTATATTCCAGCATGGAAATATTATCTCTAATACGAAGTTTCGTATTGGAATAACTTTCCAATTGTAATTTTGGTTCCCATCCAGGTTCCCCATTTGGAAAGAAAATGGGATATGTCATTGGATCTAAATTACAGCTTAATATATTGATGTTGATAAATGGTTGTTCTTCATTGCGTGGATATATTCTAATATCCCGCTGAAAAGGTGGTTCACCATCTTCATTTTTAAACACCATGGCAACCTCATTTACAGTAGGTAAATTATATCTTCTTTGATCAGTGTTGCGATCTCTTTTTAACACCATATTTACTCTTGGTGTAGGCAATTGATGTCTTTCAGCATGTTCCTGTTCTTTTTCAAGCTGTGCTAATTGTTTGTATGCTTGACTATATGGGTTTTTTTGCATAATTTTATCCAGCTGTTCAAAGACTATGCGCAAACACTGTCTATTTTCTGGAAGTGTCATTCTTTGTTCCACAGCTTCCATCGTATCTAAGACTTATAACTGTGCAAATTTCCTTTGCTCTCCTTCTTGTGGGTGTAAATGTGAAGTTCGGTGGTATATTTGACCTTGAACTCTGAAACAGTAATGACCATGTCCTGGTACATTTTCTGCTAATGTTGCACCCATTGAAGCAAATTAAATTGCACTGTTATAAGACCTTATGTTTTGTTTGAAATTATTATAATTTGGAAATGTTGGATCGCTCATTATGCATTCTAAATAATATGGAAATGGGTGTCTTAGTGGAAGTTTCACCTTTCCTTTCTGACAGCAACTAATGAAATTTCCGTCAGTAGGTCTTTCCTTTATAAAATGATACGCCCCACAAAACTGACAAACCACATTAAGTAACCCACAATAATGAGTATCTACTTGTACTGCAGTAGTAAACACATTGTCATGCATTTCTTCAACATAGATATCAAACCCACTTTCTATATGTACATTGTTTTCTTGTGTGTCTACATTTAAGTCATTCTGCAAAATAGACTCATTGGACAATGGTTCACAGAGATGTTTTTGTTTACTTTTACGTTTCTTGGAAGCCCCAACACACTCACTTGCGGCTTTCTTACTCATCTTTCTTTTATTTAAAACTCTCTGTCGATCTTCTTCTCGCAAGCGTTGTGAAGTTTCCGGTGTCTGAGCATCTCTCCACCTTTGCTTCCTTTCCCTTCTTTTGCGTTCAATTTTGTCTTCTCCATTTTCCGCCATTTTAATCTGTAATAGTAAATAGAGATGTAATTATTGTTTGTTCTTTGTTTTGTATACATTTTTTTCCTTTTTGTACTGTTCCATTAAAGTAGATGAATAAACTAATCAAGCATTTTAAAATGTTGCACTTTAGACTGAAAGAAATGAAACCATTTTTCAAAGTATTTTATTGACATATATTAAATAGGAAATAGCTGCACATATCTATATTTATATTATTAATCCTTCAATTCCATTCCTTCTCGATTGAATTCACAGCATACCATCAATTTCTTTTTTTTGCAAGTGTTGTAAGCTTCTTATTTTTTTTAAATATTATTATTAATTACTATTGTCTTTTCATCTTTTTTCAAGTTATGACTAAATATCATACATTAATGACTCAATAAGTACTCTCCATTTTCATCAAATATAATATAGCCTTTTTCTATGCATCACTACAAAATTAAATTTTATACCTGTGAAGATGATGTTGATGTTGTTCAAAGGCTGCAAACGTCACACTGTGTGTTTAATCCCTTGCAGATCCAAAGAAACTGTAAAATCAAATATTTTTAATCTTTTGCTTCATCGATATCATTAAATGAACATCAACAGACATATATTTGGCTACATCCAAAACCTAAAATCATATTTTTTAATATCTTGCTGTAGTAATATAATTCAAATTCTGTACCTGTCAAAATTATCCTTATGATGTTCAATGTGTCCGAACGTCACTATCTCTGTTCATTCAGCTACAGTTCACTGCAATTATACAAAATAGTAAAATTAATGTATAATATGTTGCTTCATCTGTATCAATCAATGAGGCTTAACATACATATTTTTGCATAGATTAAAAACATGAAATAAATATATCAATCAATCAGCATGAACACACATATTTAAGCATAGATTAAAACATACAATCAATATTACTGTTAGTCTTTAAATAAGACTCAATTAATCTGTATTAATCTTAAATTAATGTCTGACTAAATATAACGTCAAGACATAAGCATGAGTCTATTCCCTTTTTTTTTGTTTGAGGTGTATTTTAAAATGAGTATGTTACAACTGAATTATTAAAATAATGTACATTACTAATGAAATAAAAAACAATTAATGTTCATTAATATTAAAGTAATGTGTGACTAAATCTAACATCAAGATGTAAGCATGAGTATATAGCCTTTTTTTTTTGGTTTATTTTATACTAAATATCTAAGAACTGAATTATTTAAATAATGTACATTAATAATTAATTAATCAACGTGTTCCTTTTTTATGCACATTCTTAAACATTAACCTTTTTTGATATTAATGATTAGTAATGATTAATTAATTAATTAAATAAAGTACATTATGAATGTAATTTACAATTCTTTCACACAGGTAATCACGATATATAACAAATTAATTATTAAATTAATGTACTTTAATAATTAATGAATCAATGTGTTGCTTTTTTATTCACATTCTTAAACGTTAACTAATTTTGATATTAATGATTAATTAATTAATTAATGTACATTATGAATGTTATTAACAATTGTTTCACACATGTAAGCACAATATTATTTTTCTATTAATTAAATTTAATATTTTTGATTTATTAAGTAAGTACCAATTTACTAATTAATAATTATAAATGATATTTACCTTTTGTTAATGTAATATTGCTGAAGCAGTATCCTGAAGAGCTAACAATCTCTTGAGATTTTCCGGCATCAGAAAACATCCAGTCAGACTGTCATCACCTGAGGAGAAAGTGTCAGTTATGTGTCAAGTGTGCCCTATATATAGGCTTTGTGCGCGAGACAAATGCATTGTTTTAGGCGGGAAATCCGCTGTTGCGCGAGACAAATGTGTTGTTTTAGGCAGGAAATCCGATGTGGCGCGAGACAAAGGCAGGAAATCTGTGTTAATGCGTAAATCTGTAATTGCGTTTCGTAAAATGTACTCGCTACTGTCTTTTTTTACTCATTGTGCGGTTAATGCGCATCCTTTGTCTCGTTGTTTTTCGAGCACATACGTCTGTGGCTGTGTTTTACGCAGTTCGTAGTAGTATAGCCTTGTTTTCATTTTTTTTCAGCTGCCATTTTTTTCTAGCTTAGACGATTTTCGATCTTTGTAACTCGTCTAAATCGATGTAAATTGGAGTTCCAACTCACTCCCAGAGGTCCTGCCTGGTTCCCCATGCTGTAAGTGACCTTTTTTTTATTTTTTACTGTGTATTTAGTGTTTTTTTAATTGTTTTGGGTCCGCCGCTTATCTCGTAATTTTTTTCATCTCGTATTTTTTTTCTAAGTCCTGCGTATTGTGTAAAAAAGTGCTATGGTTTAATGGCTCGCCTCGCTACACGAGGCTCATTGCCAAAGTGCTACGGTTTAACGGCTGAGTCGTACAATTGGCAAAGTGGTACGGTTTTATTTTTTTGTGTGTATTTAGTGCTTTTTTAATTGTTTTGGTTCCGCCGATTATCTCGTAATTTTTTTTCATCTCGTATTTTTTTCCTAAGTCCTGCGTATTGTGTAAAAAAGTGCTACGGTTTAACGGCTCGCCTCGCTACGCGAGGCTCACCTGCAATGAGCGCCTGCGGCGCTCATTGCCAAAGTGCTACAGTTTAACGGCTAAGTCGTACAGTCGGCAAAGTGGTACGGTTTAACGGCTCGCCTCCCTGCGCGAGGCTCGCCGGGTGCTCATCGCAAAGTCGTACGATCGGCAAAGTGGTACGGTTTAACGGCTCGCCTGGCGATGAGCACCTGTGGCGCTCATCGCTAAGTCGTACGCACCACGCAACACAGCGTGACGACGATTCGTAGTTGGACAATTAGAATATGTGATAGATTTTAGGTTGTTTAAAGGGTCACTGAATACGTTTTCAAAATTGCTTGTTGGTTTTGGGAACATCCTTTAAATCTGCGATACACATCACCCTAGATTCAATAAGTATCCCAAAGTCTGTAAAGTATGTTGTTTAAAACAGTAATAGGAATTTTCTATGCAAACATTTCCAATCTGGGCCCTAATGAAGCACTTTCAAGCCCTTGAGTGACTTAGTGAATCTATTGTATTGTTTAAAAAAAAAAAAAAAAAACAATAAAGACATTATTGCTGAAAATGTGTTTAAGATAAAACTTATATTAAGTGCACTTAGGACATGGATTTATTGGATTATTTTTACCAAACTGGGTAAAAAGGGTGCTTAAGTGGTGCTGAGTGGGGTTATCAAGTGCTAAGGGGGTGAGGAATAAAATTGTAATTATGCAATACCGAGGCTTTATATCCCTCACATTTTAACCCACTTGATAACTACACCTCATTGTGTGTTTTTTATAAACTATTTGGCATAAATAAAAACACAAATACCTAAATTTGTGTCATATATGTTATAAATAGAGTTTACAGCAAATACAGAAAAAAGACATGACATAGTCAAGTATTTAGGTGGAACAGTACCATGATTATAAATTAAATGTATACATATAAATACAGTAAATATTTAACAGAAGAGCATGGAGAGCCACCAGAAGGTCCAAGGGCAGCTTCCACATTCCGTATCGCCATCTGGTGAGTGGAGTTTGTCATCACGCGCATCACAGTTTTATTTTCTATTCACCCTTCTATCATCCCATTGCTTGTTAATCTGACTTGCTCAATCCAGTCTGAACAATACTTGGCAGCCATAGTATTGAAGAACATAAGGGAAACTCCCCTGGCATTGGTCTTCTCCAGCATAACATAGGAAACATAACTCTATGAAATATTAATTGCCACTTAGAAATGACAAGGATCATCCTGTTAAGTCTGAAAATGTAGTCATAAGCAAAATAATAAGCTGAAAGCTACAATTTTGGTAGGTTTATTAAGAAACAAGTTGCACGTGTTGTGTAGCACCTGTGATGAAATGGGTATAGGGTTGCCCTAGTTACCACTAAATTGTCAAGTGTTTAAAACCATGGTTGCTGTGGGAAGGGCATGGCAAAAAAACAATTGTGGTATGTGGAAATTGACAAGAAAGCTGAGGATTAGCACTAATGTTTTAGCTACATAGCATGTTCCAACAAAGATTAAGTAATCTTGAGGAGAAAAAAACGAATTGTGAAACGTACGCTTCTGAGATACTTAATCCTTATAAAATCATAACAATTTTTCAATCATTTTATTTCCAGTGCTATTTTTAGAGTGCATTATTATTATCAAGGTTGCATACTTTTCTTGGGTAAGCAATGCTTATGATTTTACTGGTTAAAAGACAGTATTTAAAAAAAATGTGTCAGTTTATTTGCTGTATCAAACAAGGAGGCGGTCCTATAAGACAGATGTTGAGATAGAAGACTGTGCCTCACAATAGGTCCAGATTAGTAGTAAGATAGTCTAATTACGTTCTGTGGTTAGGGCTGGCTAAACTATCAGGGTCATGGGCATTAGCAAAAGGTCATTGTTGGCAGAAAACTATAGAAAATCAAAGTAGTATAACACCCACAGTTTAAATCCATGCACATGCAATGTTTATCCAAAACATGAAGAGCTGGCTCCACTTAAAAAGTATATATATATATATATATATATATATATATATATATATATATATATATATATTGTAAAAAAAAACTGCCTGTTCCATTGGAGTAAAAAAAAACTATACTCTGAACCTGAACATGGCCCACTGCGTTTTTTCCCCATAAAACTACAATAGGAAATGTTGGATCAATAATGGCCATCAAAGTGAATCTTGAATGCAGCTCACTTTCTTTTGCTAGGCATATATTTTTGACATTAACTGAATCTGATGGAACAATTTAATTCCTTTATGTGCTTATATGAAAATAGTACAAACTAACTAAAGCATATTCATTATGAATACATATAAAAAAATAATATTTCTCAGAATGTTTCAACCCGAGACATCAAAACTAATAAAATTGTATTTATACGTGAATCAGTTCTCTTATATCCTTCAAGTAAAGTAGGCTATATGGAGTAAAAAAACATACAATAATTAATATATTTTAAAACATATGAAAATGCCTCCTTTGAAAACATTACAGTTTTAATATGATGTGTGTTGTAGAATCTAGAAGACGTACATTACTTTGATACTAATTATTTTTAATAGTCAACAAACTTTTTGAAGAACTTGATTTGATATTGGACAGAATGTTTCTTATGGTGAATTATTTTGTGATTCTTTTCAAATGAAGATTGTTGAAAATGAACATAGACAAAAGCTCCACAACATGCGCATAATAAATCTAATTCAATGTAAGTGCACTTGTAATACTGCTAGTTTGCTTATTCTGAGCCTGCCAATATACACGTTGAATACAATTACAGTATATTATATCAGTTTCTATGTGTGTGTCCAAAGAAAGGTATCCATTAGATTAAGCACTAATCACAGTAGTTAGAAACTACATGATTGTCACACAGAATTGAACGGGAAGCTATGAGGTTGCTGAATTCAGTATATAAATATGACCCCTATACAACCCTATACAAATGAGTTCATTCAAATAGAGAGCTCTGATTATTAGCTTTGTAAATATTATGTGGATGATGTTGTTTTAGCCAATTTTGTGACCTCATTTAATATTTGTCGATTTTCTAAAGAATATTATTCATTTAAGTAAATGACTTAACTTTCTGTCCATCATTCTTGAAACAAAATCCCTTCTTTTTAGACCTGAAACATAGAGTGGCTAAATTATATTTCCCCAAAGTAATGGCAGATGTTGGGAATTAAAAAAGAGCACAATTTGTGGTTTAATGTTAGGAAAACCGCTTGAGGAAATGCCTTGTTCCTGAAATGTTGAGGTGTTCCTAAACATTGTGAATTCACAAATATGCAACATAAAAAAACTTTTTTTTTAAATGTGAAGTTAAGGGGTTAATACATATAATGGAACCCGCATGGACTAGAACAGATGCTTTAATGAATCTTATTGATTTTGCATTGCTGGATTGCGAGTCTGGCCATAAAATGTACTTCTCAACACTAATTAATTTGTGTTCTCTGAGTGAAGTTTAAGCATAAACTCTGTGTTTTACTGATGTCATGATGATGGTCTTGTTTACTTTTGGCTGTATCTAAGAAATATTTTGAGTGTTTAAGAAGTAAATTAATGGGTTTGCTTAAATATTGTCAGATCATATGATCACACCTCTTGAAATCCAACTTAAAATGTTCAGCCTTGAGGTCTTTGCGAGCTGGAGTCAGTAGAATACATCTAAACATGTATAATAAAAGCAAAAACACCTGCAGCTAAATTTGTGAGTTTGAGGCATTTGCGAGCAGCCAATAGAATATGGCCCAGAGCACTTAGGCAATGAGCGCCAAAGGCACAAGCCGTTAAACCTGGAGCACTTAGGCAATGAGTGCCGAAGGTGTGAGCATTTTCCGGCTTTTGTAATAGTGTATTTTGTAGGTTGTAGTGTGATGTGTAAAGTGTTACGCGTTTTGTAGTGTTTTACGCGGTCCAGGGTCGTGTAGCCTCGTTTTCATTTTTTCCGGCGGCCTCGCATAGCGATGCGAGCCGTTAAACCCTGAGCACTTACGAGACGCAGGACTTCAACAAAAAAAAAGATACGTGACGCAAAAAATTACAAGATTATTGGCCAAACAAAAAAACAGAAAAACACACTAACTACAAATTTAACTTGATTTAGACGATTTTTGCCACCCAAAAATTGCCTAAGAAAAAAAAAATTGGCTGTCGGAAAACGAGGCTACACGACCCTGGACCGCGTAAAACACTACAAAACGCGTAACACTTTACACATCACATTACAACCTATAAAAAAAATACACTATTACAAAAGCCGGAAAATGCTCACGAGACACGTAACACATTAATAACATATAAACCAACGGCTTTACCTAGCGCACGCAGCCTATTTAGAATGCACAGTTCAAACATTCATTACACTTTATAAGCAGGGCACCAACACCAATGCAGAAGCAAAATACAAACAGATTGTTAGCTCTTCAGCCTATTGCTCGCTGCATATATCAATTATAAATAATGAAAGTATATTTATTTATTGCAGAAATAATTAATTATTACTTAATACGTTAATTGAATGAATCATTAATTATTACTTAACTACATATACATAGAAATATATATCTCTCTCATAGGAACAAAAGTACACCACATGAGAGGCAAGCCTCGCAATGAGCGCCGAAGGTCCTCACAGCATAAAACGGTTTCAATTATGTCTCAAACAGCATTCCCATGGCTTCAAATTTCATTGACCGTCATTTTTTGACGGGCAAGTTGCTAGTATATATATATATATATATATATATATATATATATGATTGTTGTGGTGAACTACCTACTCATAAGGTCCACAACACAAGCTGGGATCCCGCTTCATGCTGATGATAGCCATTAAGCTTGAAACAGTTGTACTTGTATAGGATTCCCAGCTTGTGTATAATCCAACCTTGGCTATGCATAAAAGCTGTGTAATACAGCAGGCATAAGCTTAAAGGAAGCCATGTTTAAAATGGGCTATGGATTAAGGAGCGAGGCATTGGTCGGCACATTTGCATGTCCCTGCTCGGCTTCCCAAAATGCAGTGAAATAACTGTTTTTCTCGGAATTCTGAGCTGGTAACAGTTTTTTTTTACTTGTTTTAGACATTCAAATGTGAACACAGATGTACTATTTACTTACTATATATCACCCTAATAAAATCTTTTGGACTTCAGTATCATCTCTATGCAGATGACGCTCAAATCTACCTCTCAGCACCTGATTTATCCCCCTCTCTTCTAGCACATGTTTCCAACTGCCTCTCAATCATATCCTCATGGATGTTCCCCCGCCATCTCAAACTCAACTTGTCTGAAAACGAACTCTTAATCTTCCCACCATCTACTACAGCGTCAATTCCTCACATCTCTCTCCCTGTCAACATTGCCATCATCACTCCCACCTCCCGGGCCCGTTGTCTTGGCATTATACTGGACACTGCCCTCTCTTTCATTCCTCACATACAGTCAATAACAAAATCTTGTCTATCCAATAAAAAAAAAACATTTCCAAAATACGTCACTACCTTACACAAGACAAAACTAAGATTCTAATACATTCCCTCATCATATCCTGTCTTGACTACTGCGACTCACTTCTGGCTGGCCTACCCACCGTCTATCCCTCCCCCCCTTCAATCCATATTGAATGCCTGCTAGACTCATCTACCATACTTAAGGTTCTGTGTCTACAGCACATCTCTCTCGATCACTCCACTGGCTTCCTGTAGCCTCCAGAATAAAATGTAAAATCATGACCCTAACTTACAAAGGCCTCAACAACACTGCACCCCCTTATATCTCTCCTCCCATCTCCAAATATTCCCCGACCTTCTTTCCTCCTCTCTCATCACCTCCTCTCACTCCCGCCTTCAGGACTTTTCTTGTGCTGCCCTTAATCTCTGGAACTTCCTGCCTCGCTCCACTAGACTATCCTCCTGCTTCAAATCCTTCAAAACATCACTACAAATGCACCTGTTTAAAGAAGCCTATAACCTGCCTCCTATCATGCACGTGGCATTTCTCACCCTCCTGTGCCACACCCAAAACCTTTAGATTGTAAGTCTGCAAGTTTTAAATCTTGCATTGTGCTTTGGGGAGAGCTCTATGGACACTGGATTCTAAGCTCAAAGACAGGGCCCTCCATCTTTTGTAATGTGTTAATATTGTTTTGCCTTGATCACAACTTATGTATAGCGCTCAGGAATATGTTGGCAAGTTACAAATAAACAATAATAATAATATACCTTATATACTCGAGTAAAAGCCGAGGAACCTATTTTACCACAAAATACTGGGAAAACTTAGTGACCCGAGTATAAGCCGAGGGTGGGAAATGTGCTACCCCCTGTGTCCCTCTTGTGCCCTCTGTGTCCCCCTCTTGTGTGCCCTCTGCCCCTTTCTTGTGTCCCCCCTCTCTCTCCCCTGTGTCTCTTCCCCCCTCTCCCTCCCCTGTGTCTCTTCCCCTCCCTCCCTTCCCTGTGTCTCTTTCCCTCCCTCCCTTATCATCCTCTTCAATCTCCCTCCTCAACCCACCTCCTGATCCTCCCTCCTCATCCTCTCTCCTCAACCCCCCTCCTCAACCCCCCTCCTCAACCCCCCTCCTCAACCCACTCCTCATCCTCAACCCCCCTCCTCAACCCCCCGCCTCAACCTCTCTCCTCAACCCCCCTCCCCCTCCTCTACCCCACTCCTCATCCTCAACCCCCTCCCAAGGAAGGGGGTTGAGGATGAGGAGGGGTGTTGAGGAGGGGAGTTGTGGATGAGGAGTGGGGTTGAGGAGGATAATAAGGTAGGGGGAGGGCAAGAGACACAAGGAAGAGGGGGGAAAGAGACACAGGAGAGGGAGAGGGTGGAAGAGACACGGGGGTGGAGAAACACGGGGGGAAAGAGACACAGGGTGACTCGAGTATAAGTCGAGGGGGCCTTTTTCAGCCTTAAAAAAAGGGCTTAAAAACTCAGCTTATACTCAAGTATATATATATATATAATAAAACCAGTTCATCTTTTATACTTACTTTTTAAGGAAGATTATGTAGGTGTAGTGGTTTCATTAAGTGGTTTCATTAGTAAATCATTGGTTTTAAATCAATGGCTTCCACTTTTTTTTATTGACTAATATATTTTTTAACACACATGATTGATATATATATATAAATAAATAAGTACATTAGTTAAACAAAAAAACAAGTGGAAGGTGGGGGGATCAAACCCATGACTTACCAATGAAAAAAATAATAATAATGCAATGTATAACAGTTACAGACTCCAGTATTATTTATGCAGATTCTTGTGTGATAGCCTAAAGTTTTAAACAAAATTCCAAATTACCAAATTAATTCTTGGTCAATTTTAAACATGTAAAAATATTTTCCACATGATTTTCCACACTCTAATATATGGTGCAGAGCACATATGTCGATTTTTGTGGTCCTTTAAACTTTCTCAGACTGACCATGCTTAGTCTTACATCTCTGCAAGTCTGACCACCACTTGCCTCTTGGACCTCCTCCAGTCCAACGTGTCTTGGCCTCTGCCAGCATGGGCGGATCTACCGCCAGTGCAACCGGTACTATGCACCGAGGCCCTCCCAACCCTAGCACACACTCTCCTGCAATTATCTTCCTATCTAATTTTACAATATAATGTCTCTCAAAAAAAATTTTGCACCATGGGAGGGAGGCAGCACAAAATATTTTTCTTGGCGGGTGGGGGTCCTAAAAAATTTTTTGGGCACCAGGGCCCTCCATTCCCTAGCTCTGCCACTGGTTGAAGGGGTCTGTGTACTTCAGTGAAGCTCTGAGCTATACCATGTAGGTTCACCCAAGATGGGCAGGTCATAGCAGAGAGGTCAGACAAATCATGGTCCACTGAGTAAGGACCTTGCAACACACTACATTATCTTTGCCATGAAAACCTTATGGATGAGCATAACCAGACACAAGATGCGCATGGCGTACTGTGGTCCATAAGGTCACCTAGAGTCGGAAACGACTGAAGGACTAAACAGCATCTACAAAACAGCCTTTGTTCGGTCAGTTTCTCTTTGCTTCTTCCCTGATAAAACCATTCTGAAAAAACAGCCCATTGACTTCCATTTCAGCATATTCTGTGAATATTCTATTCCATTTGTTCCTCAATGTAAAAATAAACAAAACAACTATTTATTTCATTTAGATATTACATTAATGTTAAATTATTTACAAAGTTACAATATTAGTATATTTAGGGCTAAGCATTAAGAATTTGTTTGTTCCTGAAATGATTCAAAGCTGCTGAAATGGACCAAAAGTTGGGACTGAGGTTAATGGGCATCCAGAATACAAAAGGTGGGTGAAGCAATGATAGGTAAATGGTAAAGTAAAAGATGAGAGGTATGATGACAAAAATATCTTCTCTCAGAGTGTGAGAGGAAGATTGTATTGATCTATAGGTGTAAGCCCCCCCAAGAAATTTTGATGAAGTAATACAGGCCACAAGAATGATGTGAGACTCTGAGATTTGATAATACGCTTTAAGTGTAGGAAGCATTGCTTGACACATGAGCAAGATCCTATAGGGATAACTGTGGCTGGAACTAGGAAGCATTTTAGGATTGTTACTGCAGTTTGAATGCAGGAGAGGCTAAGCTAATGCGTTAGAAATTGCAGTTGTACCAGGTTGGTCAAGACAAGTTAGTGGATCAGACGTGTGTTGGTGCTAGAAGAAAAAACTGTGTAGTACAAAACTACAGGAGACCCAAGCACTTCAACTGAGGTTGAACGATTGGAAGGAGGAGAAGACATAAGTGTTAGATGAAATGGTAGAAGTAAAATAAGAATACTGCAACAGCGAGTTGGTAACAGCTTTTGAGATTACTTATCATACACTGACTACACCATTGATGTTAGACACTTCTTATACAACATCCTTATTTGCATCACATTAAATGGTTTTGTTTTGCAGGGACAAAAATACAAATATTAAGCCAAATTGCAATTACTTGAACTCCTAAAGCAGCCCATAAATGTTACAGTTATTCAATTGGCTACATTTAGCTACGCACATTCCAATTGCGAGTTACCCACCCACAATCTATACCGTCCAGCCAAAGCCACAAAACCGGCCTAAGAACTCCATTGGTTTTAGCACAAATCAAGATTTACGAGTGCTAAATAATTACACAAAATAAATATTCTATTAGACCCGTAGTTCTAGCTCGCAAATTAAGTTTGATACAATGTATCAAATTTCTGTCAAAAATGTCACGAGTACTGAATAGGACTCGCAAGGGCTTTTTCAAACAATTATCACAGCTAAAGCAATTTAAAATATACTAATGTACTTTCCTTTTTTGTGTGTAAAATGGATCTCAGGACTTAAGTGGTTAGTACATGTCATGGATCCAGCATGGACTAGGACAGTTGCTTTAATACATTTTATTGATTATGAGTCTGATTGCAAAATTTACTTCTTAACACTAATTACAGTGGTAACTCGAATTACGTCACCCTCTGGTGGTGTTGTTGTCGGGTGACATAACGTCTCCTCTGCAAAATCCATCCTCTGCTTATGTCATCCCTCGGGATACGTTGCGTCCTGGTCCGGTCATGTGCAGCCTGCCTGTGCCAGTAAGAATCCAGCCTTTCAGCGTCAGCGTGCCAGCCTGTCAGTCAGTATACCGATCCTATCAACGTCAGTGTGCCCAGCCTGTTAGTCAATGTGCATGTGCCTGTCAGAGTCAATGTGCGCCAGCCTATAAGAACCAAAGTTCATAGCAATAACCTGTCTCCTCCTTCTTCTCCACTATATCTTTACCAACCCATTGGGCCTCAAGTCCTCTCAGTACAGTTAAAGTGTTTCTAAGTTATTTGATGTCATTATTGTTGTTTAGTCATGCCTGTTGTAATGTTCCTAAAGCTTTCTTCCTCACCTTCTTCCCATTAATATATTTTAAAAATATCTTAGGGTTCTTCTTACTCTCCTTTGCAACTAACCATTTTCTATTTTAGCCAGTCTAATAGCCCTTTTGCAAGCCTTGTTGATTTCCTTGTACTCACGTAAAGCAGTCTCTGTCCCCTCTTGTTTGTATAATTTAAATGCCTGCTTTTTACTCCGTATCTTGATTTTTAACTCATTGTTAAGCCACATGGGATGTGATTTACTCCTTTTACTCCTACTTTTATTTTCACATGGTATTGTGATAAGAATGTATATTTAGTAAGGATTTGAATGTTGCCCATTTAGATTCAGTATTTTTACCCATCAATTCTTTGGCCCAGTCTATACATTGTATTGCTGCCCTTAGACCATTAAAGTCTGCCCTTTTAAAATTAAGAATTTTTTGTTGGCCCCTTCAAATTTTGTTTTTTCATTTAATCTCAAATGAGACTGTGTTGTGATCACTGTTTTCCAAAGGTTGCCCTATTTCAACATTTGATACCATATCAATATTATTTATGATAACTAATTCCAAGATAACCTAATTTCTAGCAGTTTCTTGTATAACCTGGTCCATAAATTGATCTCTGAGTGTACTCAAGAACCTGCTGGTTTCACTCATCCAGTTTATTTTAGGGTAGTTAAAATATCCCATTAATAAAACTTGACCATACATAGCTGCATTTCCAATCTGTAACAATAAGTGCAGTTCCTCGCTTTAAATTATATTTGGGGGTATATAGAATACTCCTACCAATATTAATTTGGAATTTGCTGCTCCACTATTTAACTCTACCCACAAACATTCAATATTACCGCTAGTTCCAGCATAAATATCTTCTCTGATTATAGGCATAAATTCAGGCTTAACATACAATCAAATCCCTCCTCCTCTTTTACCATTGCCCCTATCTTTCCTAAATAGGTTATAACCATCCAGATTAACAGTCCAGTCATGAGATTCATCCCACCACCTTTCAGTAATGCCTATTAAATCCCATTTCTCATTAATTGCTAATAATTCTAACTCTCCCATTTTTCCTGGCAAGCTTCTGGCATTAGCAAGCATACACCTTATTTTATGAGTCTGTAGTTCTGAAGTGTCTGCCACTATACTTGAGTTACTTGGCAATACTTCCCTATTGACTATACCAACCCTCCCCCTTCTCCTCCCCCATGACTAGTTAATTCATTCCTTACCCCCTCTACACTTTCTACTCCATTACTTCTATCTAGTCGCTCCACCAACCTACTAGTTTAAAAACTCCTCTAGCCTTTTCTAGCATCCTTTCTACTAGCACACAAGCTCCTTCATAACTAAGGTGCAACCGATCCCTGCTATAGAGATGGTACCGAAGTGAGAAGTCCGCCCACTGCTCTAAAAACCCAAACCCCTCCTTAATCCACCACTTTTTTAGCTACGCATTAACCTCCCTAAGCTCCTTCTGTCTCCCTGGGCTAGCACATGGCACTGGTAGTATCTCAGAATATACTACCGTGGAGGTCCTTGTCTTAAGCTTATTCCCTAGTTCTCTAAAGTTATCCTTTAGAACATTCCATCTTCCACTAACTTTGTCATTGGTAGCAATATGGACAGCTGGTTCATTTCCAGCCCCTCCCAATAATTTATCTACCAGATCCACAACATGCTGAATCCGGGCACCTGGGAGACAGGAAACGGTTCGCTTGCTGGGATCTAGGTGAAAAATAACCCTGTCTACCTTCCTATTAAAAGAGTCCCCTACCACAAAAACCTCTCTTTTGCTCTGTCTATTCTGCCCTCCCACTCCTCCAGTAAAACTGTTCTCCCGGCTGTTAGAGGGAACAGCTCTATCTGGCATTGCCATTCCTGAATGGACACCCCCCTCAATCTGGCAAATCTGTTGGTGTTTGGCAACCCAGAACTGGCCTGTCTCCTCCTCCTGTTTCCCCTGCTTCCCCTTGTTACTATATCCCAGCTACCTCTTTGGACATCCTCTCTAGCTGTATATCTACCCTCCATGTTCGGCCCAGCTAAACTGTGCTCCATTTTCAGTGGAGCAATATCAGTAAGTGTTGTCATTCTCCACTCCAGTTTTCAAATTTGAGCCTCAAGATAGGCAACAGGCTCACACCTCTCACAGAGGTTGTCACTGGACTGAAAAATAAAAAAAAAATTATATATACATATATATATACAGTGTATATATATATATATATATATATATATATATTTTTTTTTTTTTCTTCCCTCCGTTCCTTCCTCTTGCGCTCTAATATGTCCCCTTTTCTTTGAAGTCCCTAATTTTATTTAAACTCCTACACTTATACTAGAAATGCACTTGACACTAGAACTGTTTGCAAGCTCGCAAGTTCACTCCGTCCCTAATTATAGTAGCTTCTGACTACTCACCTGGATAAAACAGTGCACATACTTTACTTGCTAGAAGTAAATCACAGTTGCAAACAGATCCAGACAAGCCACAAACTTATATGCAGGTTCAACACAGGGAAAAACACTTCCCTCTCACCTGGAAATAATCAGGGCACACGGCAAACAAGCATACTTTATCATTCCAGAGCTGTTTAATTTCTCAGCAGTGAACCCATTGAGTCTGGTCATAACTTCATCCCAAAACAGCCAAAATGTATCTACAATTGGCACCTAATTTATAGATTATGCATACATTTGATCAGCACAATGCCAGATAAGAAATGCATTATCAGTTATATTGCATAGATCTGCATATATTTATGCATCTTTTAAAAGTTTAATTCGACTTTTTTTAAGTTTTATATTATTTTACTTTATTTTAATCCTTTTATTCAGGTATATGTAAGCCTTTTATACTATCAGCATATTATAATAATCCACTATAATAGTTTGTGAGTAACACCTGTGAGATGCATTACTGACAAGCTACTAACCCTGAATGGGGAAGGGAGAGAGAGGATGGGAAAGAGGAGGGAGGGAAGGAAGAGGGGGGGGTGCGTGGGAAAGAGTCAGGAAAGGGAGGGTGGGAAGGAGTCAGGGAATGTGAAGGAGTAAGGGGAGGGAAAGAGGGAGAGGGTGGGAAGGAGTGAGCAAAGGTAGAGGCTGAGAAGGAAGGGTGGGAAGGAGTCAGAGCGGCAAGGAGTTGATGGGTTGAGGGAGGGGAACCGAGATGGGGAGAGTGTGGGAAGGAGAGAGAGAGAAGGGAGAGGGTGGGAAGAAGTGAGAGAAGGGAGAGAGAGAGAGGGTGGGAAGGAGTGGGAGTAGGGAGAGAGAGAGAAGAAGGTAGGAAATAGTGAGAAAAGGTAGAAGGAGAGACAGAGGGAGAGAGACAGACAGAAGACAGAGACACAGAAGAGAGAAAATTATATGATATTGTCATTTGTGACGGGCAAGATACTACTAATAATTGTTATTTAGCATCTATTTGCCTACTAGTTTTGATCACCACCTGTTTTGCTTTTTCACACATTAGTTAGTAGTTAAAATAGTTAATAGTTCCACATTATAATACAGGCACATGAGTCTCCCTCCTACACTACTATTTGTGGTTTTGCAGCAGATTATTGCAGGCAGACTCTTGCAATGACAACTGTCAGCCATTATAACCTCCTGTCTCTAGAACTGTGCTTCCTAAATCTATAAAGTCAGAAATGTTAACCACAGATTTCTATAAATGAGACTGTAGCCTTTGAAATGTGGTAAAAAAAAACTTGTGGAAAAATCAGTTATTGTGTTTGGGGATTTGACACTTCTCCAGCCAGAAGCAATGATGAATGATGAGTAATCAGATGTCTTCTGATGCCAGAATCTGGACAAACCATCACAGAGCAGGGCAGGGTTTGTAATTCCCAAAATACCAGAGCATTTCCAGGAAAGTCCTGACGTTTACTAGCAAACTTATTTAGGAAAAAAATCATAACGGAAAGGGAATAACTGATGTGTGAAAATGTCATTACAGTATGTAAAACTGGTTCAAGACCCAAGAATGTTCTAGTGATAAACCAGCAAAAGTTACTTCTGACTACAGGAGGCCTCTCCCATATAAATCAGTTTCCAGGCATTTCAGTAATTTCCTTAACGTTGTTAGTTAAGTACAGTAATAAAACACTGACTGGTGTCAGAAATGTGGTGTCTAAAGCACATAGTTTTACATAATGTGGAAATTTTCAAAGGGTTAGTAATCATATTTCTTGAGGTTGTCCTTTAATTAGAATTTCAGTTTTTACTAATAAAGATGAGTGAATAGATAGATAGATACTTTCTGCATATTTGAAAATCTTAGAGACTGTAGTAGACATTGAGCCTCATTCAATTGAGCTTTCTGAGATCCGTGCTTCGGAAATGTAGTCCGCAAGTTATGTTGCTATTCAACTGGCGTCTTTTTGTGGGCTCCGATTGGGTTAGGGGCTCCGGCCTCCGATTCAAGTTAATGCCCCTCCAAGCCTTTGGTCTTTCACAGCTGCAAGAGTTCTGATCGCTAAAAACGCCAATCGCTATTCAATTGCTCCAATTCCCCCGTGCTAACCACCCCTCCAAGCCCGCAAATAGCAAAAGTCTGTCCACAAGTTAGGATTCCAAGGAGGACTCACAAAGGGCTTCATGACATATCCGGAGCACTTTAAATGCACATGTACGCACACTACTATATTTTTATTAAAAGTGAAAGTGATGTTAGGTCTTAGAATTAATAGCATAACATTCTCAAGCTCGCAAATCGGCCCAAAAAATACTTTATTTCTTGTTTAAATTCTGTGTGATATCGACCCGGCAATCAATGTGTTAATAAATATAATGGAACTTGCTTGTAATAGAATATCATATTTACGGCTTTATCAATATTGCATTATATCTGGAATGTGGGTCCGAACTCGTAATTAAAGCCCGCAGAACATTAGAATCCAACCGTCATTTTTTAAAGCCGTAATGATGACGATCTCTGTATCCATTGGCTGTTTCTAATTTGGAGTTACGGCCTTGCTTGATTGAGCATGGTTTCCAAATTTTTCTATCGGCATATAACTTGTGGCCTTGAGCAATTGAATAGCACCCCGGGCCCGCAGCAGGACCGCAGACATATGGCCTGCTACGATCGAGTTACGGCCTTGCAATTTAATCAAGCTCATTTTTATTTTTTGGGTATGCTTTAAGAAACACTCTAAACAAAATAACAAGTAATACTCGTGGCTTTATGTACTAAGGTGTGAAATTCCAAAGCTCCTGGAAACCATCTAAATTTCTGTTATGTACTATTGCTTTATGTAACTAAGGTTTGACATCTCTAAGAGTTCTGGAAATTATAATTTTATAAATATAACTTACTATAAATAAAAGAAAAGAAATAAAAGAATAACTAGTATTTCATCTGAAAGAATTGCCCAACATAACAATAGCTACATTCACTTAAGCATGGTCTATGGCTGCATTTTGCCTACCAAACAGTCTACTTACATCATTAAATCTCTATTCATTTTCCAGTTCTCCCAGCTTTTCAATATCATCATTTAAATTGGTTGATTTCATGATCAAATTAAAGGCACACTAATAATGATCATGATAGATTTCTATTTAATTGAGATTTTCCCCATTTGGTTTTAATATTTTTATCAAATATAATTGTTGTAATGTTTGACCTATTTATGCCTATTTTTTTGTCAGTACTATCAGCCTTATTAAATTGCGATTTGGTCAAGCACAGAGCATATTTTTTTTACAGAAGTTTTTAGTTAGTGAAGACATTGCTTTTGGATAGAAGTTCACTAACTAAAAATGTATGTAAAAAAATAAATGCTATGTGCGTATATAGAGCCCTATTCAATTGGCCAAATCACAATTTAATAAGGCTGTATAATTACTCAGTAACCATTTTTTACCATTACACATTGTAGTTAGAGTTTGTGGTATTTGGCACATTAATAGTTTTACCAAAATGGCATGAGTGTATAATTGAGTTGGGGATAGGCAGAGTTAAAGATCACTATTTTCAATATTTTCTATAGGGTCTAATTATCAAACAGAGTAAAAATGTATCTCCATTTGATAATCCCGCTCTGTAGGAAAACATAGGTGATGGAGGTATTTTATGTTTTAATTCTGCTTATCCCAGAATATTATCTCTGTTTGATAAACATACCCTATAGACTATTTAAAAAAGTTCTTCAGTCCTCTAAAAATAAAAACAAATAGGAAAAATATAGATTAAATTAACTATAGAACAAACTTGCATATTGACATTCTTATTTTAGGAAATAATATATTAATATATCACTGCATCCTTAATTATCACATTTTTTTAATTTTTTTTATCATTTTAAAAAATACAGAGATATTTAAACATTATTTAAACATATACAAAATACTATTTCTTAGGTTTGATTTTTTTAAATATGATGTAAGGTTGTCATGAAACTTACTGAACTGAATTAGGAAAATCTGAATGATTGAATAAGGGTATAGTGCAGGAGCGGTAATGTGGATGATAAAGGAATGTGGATGATAAAGGTTAAGTAAGTGAGGTTCAAACCTTAGAGAGTTGAGACAGATCAATGTTTCATTTATTACTGCCCTCACACCAGGATGAAAACATGATCTTTCTATATTTGCTGGGTCTCTTGTAATACATCAAAGCTTTGTCATATTGCTAGTGAGTGTTACAGGATACTCTGCAGGTCAGATTTTTTTTATATGTAAAATGAAAATTATTTCTATATGTTCTCACTCAAAAACATAACTGATTCAGGACGTATATTAAGAAATGTGGTCAAGGCATTTGACCCTTGTAGTGATGTGTTTTATCAAAGTATGCACACAAGAGGCAATGTATCAATTCCATGCAATATGTTTAAACTCACTGGGTAAGTCTGCTAAAAATGACCTTATCTTGGGCTTGAAAATATTACCAAAATTGAATAAGAATGTGAATCACAGGTTTTGCCTCAGTTTTTCTCATGTGCATTTGAGCATTCAATCGATTAAAGTACCAATTTAAGTGCTTTTCAGGATAAATCTAGTTTTAGTTTACCATTAATTAAAACTAAATATACACGTGCCAACAGCAGCAAAGAAAGGTTTAACCAAAAATATGTTAAAACACCCTTCCTCTAAATAGTGGATGTATTCCTCTCCACTTCTATCCTCTTACCTCTATCCTTGTCCTGGGTACTACTGAAGACAAAGAAATAAATACATATTTCATTAATTATTCAGGCCAGACCAAGCCAGTATTTTTAATGTTAATTAACAGCAAACTAAAGATAGGATTAAGTAAAAAATTGTACACTGGCCTTTAAATGATGATGACCAAGGTCACATTAGTGTATATTAATGTATCAATAGTTTTACACAAAAGGAAATTCCACAAATCTCAAGGGTTATTTTTGATAAATGTGTTGACAAGCCTGTCTACATAAAAGTGTTCTAACCCAACTGTAGCTCTCACAAGGAATTGCTTATATATTTTAATGCTACTGTTAGATGTGGAAACTAAATTCCTCATTCGTTCTAAACAGAGGATTGGATGCTCAATTCTGACCCAATCAATGAAAATACAAAAAAAGAATCTACTACTTTTATGGACCTGTATTTCTCATAGTAAAGTACACTATATAGTTGTACTCCAGCTTATTTGAACCATGTACAGAATAGTACTTGCAGGGATATATAATACAGAATATGATCACAGTTATGGCTATTGTTATTATTGCCATAACTGTGTATTTCACTCAATCATATGTTACATCATCCAGCTGAATTAAATCTTTATTTCGATCTGTGTTAAAAATTAATATTGAAGTCATGGCTGTCGGCTGTGCTGCCCTCTCATGCCGCAAACTCCAGAATACCTCATGTATTCAAATCTGCAGTGCCGGTGCTTAGTTGGCACTTGCAGAGTTTCTCGCAGACCTACAGTTTTCACCCCAACGCCCCTTTCCAGTGTCAGACGGATTCATCAAGGGGAATCGAGTTTTTCAAGATTTTAAAGGGATATGTAAGTTAGCTGGATTATGAAAAAAATCCAAAGTAAACAGTTAAACAGTTAGCCTGAAGTTTGCTGATTTTCTTGCTATTGCAAAGAGTTTTCAGTCAATGGTGACATCCCCAGAAATTCCCAGGGATTATTAGCATATTTTATACATTGTTTCTTTTTTTGCTTGGGGATTTACAGACATGCTCAGTTACCACCTGAAGTCTGCCCTACTGTGGGAAGTCACATCCCTTTCCTTTAGTGTAATTTCCTACCTTAACTGAATATGTAAAGCTGTGATATAATGTATTGAGCTCAGCAGTGAGCACTGTCTAATGCAGTGTTATTTCTTGTGTTCTGTCTGTGAATATTGTGTAATGCTGTGTTATGTCTTGTGTTCTGTCTGTGAATATTGTGTAATGCTGTGTTATGTCTTGTGTTCTGTCTGTGAGTATTGTGTAATGCTGTATTATTTCTTGTGTTCTGTCTGTGAGTATTGTATAATGCTGTGTTATGTCTTGTGTTCTGTCTGTGAGTATTGTATAATGCTGTGTTATGTCTTGTGTTCTGTCTGTGAGTATTGTGTAATGCCGTGTTATGTCTTGTGTTCTGTCTGTGAGTATTGTATAATGCTGTGTTATGTCTTGTGTTCTGTCTGTGAGTATTGTGTAATGCTGTGTTATGTCTTGTGTTCTGTCTGTGAATATTGTGTAATGCTGTGTTATGTCTTGTGTTCTGTCTGTGAGTATTGTGTAATGCTGTATTATTTCTTGTGTTCTGTCTGTGAGTATTGTATAATGCTGTGTTATGTCTTGTGTTCTGTCTGTGAATATTGTGTAATGCTGTGTTATGTCTTGTGTTCTGTCTGTGAGTATTGTGTAATGCCGTGTTATGTCTTGTGTTCTGTCTGTGAGTATTGTATAATGCTGTGTTATGTCTTGTGTTCTGTCTGTGAGTATTGTGTAATGCAGTGTTATTTCTTGTGTTCTGTCTATGAGCTCTGTGCAATCCTACGATAGCATTTCTATAGTTCTGTCTGTGAGTATTGTGTAATGCAGTGTTATTTCCTGTGTTATGTCTGTGAGCTGTGCAATGCTATGATAGCATTTATGTAGCTCTGTCTGGGAGTATTGTGTGATGCTGTGTTATTTACTGTGTTCTGTCTGTGAGTCAAAATCAAATCCACAACAAGAAAAGAAAGGGGGGAAGGGATGTGATGGCAGTTGGGTGGGAGAGGGTGGAGCCTGATGCCTCACGATTATTCTTCAATGTAGAATAATTCCACTGCTCTTACTGCTAGCCAATTCAGATAACTTTTATTCTTAATGTTACTAGGCTCTAAAAATTAAAAAACTTCTGTATATCAACTAAAATGTTTTTACATACACTCTTCTGTTATAGTTCAAACATATGTAACTGAACTCAATACATGTATACTCTATAGGTTTGATTATAATTACATTTATGGCAGTAATAGCAACAGCCATAACTGTGATCATATTCTGAATTATATATTTCCGGAAGTACTATTCTGTACATGGTTCAAATAAGCTGGAGTATAACTATATGGTGTACTTTACTATGAGAAATACAGGTCCATAAAAACAGTAGATTACTTTTTTATAATTTTCATAGATTGGGTCAGAATTGAGCATCTGATCCTTTGTGGAATAAGAATTGCTTATATATCAACACAGAATGATTGTTTTGCATACGATGTATTACCCTCTTCTACAGACCTATTGAATTACTGCAGTTTTTTAAATAAAGGATAAGAAAAAAACACCCTTATTTATCAGGTTATTTTGAAGGACATTGATTACACTGTAAAAGGTGACATACAGTATTTCACTGGGCCATGTTTAAATGTGGCTCATAATAATAATGATAAAAAAAATTGACCTTTTTTAGTTTTAAACTTTCTATTGTGTATTTAAAAGAGCATTTTTATAAATAACAGAAGTTTTTTTTATGGAAAGTAATGAACATTAATACTAATGCCATACTAAAAGAGATTATAACCAATGGTATAAGCAGGAAGTCATAGAGAGTCATCTTATCTCTGTTATATTAACCACTTTACATTCAAAATAATGGTGATAAAAACACAGGGTGAAGTTTCCCCTATCTCACTCTAATGTAATTTTCTACCCTATAAACAACTTTTTTATCCAAAAAAATATAGCAGGGGGAAACAGACACTCAGCTATCAATAAAATTAATTTACCAAATGTGTAAACGAAGAGCAAGGAATCAACTGAATGAGAAACAGTTGACAGTGAAGAGAGAATACAGTAAAGAGAAGCAAGAAATCACTAGAAAAGATGGAAAATGTAGGGAGAGACAAAGGACCCCATTTAATTGCAAGCAAGTAATTACCTTAATACTGACCGTTTATCTGCGGGTTAGAAATTTGTTAAATATATAGATGTATTTAATTGACTCTAGTCCGTAATTACAGGCTCACAGCACGAACACGCAAACCATGACCCAGTACGTAACTCTTCAGGGTAGTAATCATGAACAATTAACCAAGCCCGTAAGTTACATCTTAGACAAAGCCTACAGTAAATGAGAATGTCATCATTACCTCCTTGATTCCATGGATCGATATAACACGCAAATAAAACTTAATTTTTTTTTATTGCAGATTTGCGAGTTTGAGACTGTTGTGCAATTAATTCTAATGCTTTTCATTGCTTTCCCAGTATTTTTAAGTACAGTAGTGTGTTTTTAATTGCTTTTGCAGTGTTACGAACAGTTGCTTAACTCACTTGTGAGTACTATCTAGTACTCGTACAATTTTTTTATACATTTGCCATTTAGGGGTTTGAAGGCAATTGTGGGCTTTTTGAATTATTGTAATTGAATATGGAGTTTGCATCTTTAGCATTGGTAATGTTTACAGTATTGAAACATCAAAGGTGGAGATAGGACTTAGTTATGTTTTTGACAACCGCAGTGATTTTGAGCCTGTAACTCACAACTGGAATGCAAGTAGCTAAAAGTAGCCAATTAAATATCAGTAACATTTATGGACTCAATTACAGGCTCAAGTAATTGTGATTTGGACAATTAAATAGGGGCCAAAGTCAGCATGAAATCTAAATGCATCTTCTGGATTGCTACCTTGTTGTGGTGAAGGGGCTTGTATATCTCAATGAAGCGGTTAGCTATGCAATGTAGGGTCACCCAAGAAGCACAGGTCATAGCAGAGTTGTCCACTGGAGAAAGAACTGGCATCCCACTCCAGAATCTTTGCCAAGAAAAACAGAAACACAGACAGACGTTCCAGGCATGCTGTCCCCATATGGTCACAAAGAGTCGGACATGACTGAAGGACTGAACAACAACAACAATACTTTGAAGACATGCACTGTCAAAAATAGTGTTGTATGATAATGTATCAATCAACATTTTCAGAGTTAGGCAGATCCAGTCCCAAACTGGGAAAACCTTTAACATATTTTATTGGATGATGTGGCCTGCCCCACCACTTATACTATAAGTGACAGTCCCACCTTTTTATATTTTATACTATCTATATTTTGTAATTATATAAATTGTAATGGGTGTCTGCCTATATATTTTAAAATGTATAAAACATTTGGCAATGCCTGATTCAACCTTTTCCCATTTTGCTGTATCCATATATTGTCTTACAAAGCTGTTACAGTACATCATTCAAATTAAATCAGGAAGAACAACAGGTTCTAATATTGTAGTTTTAATATTTTAATATTGTAATATTCCCATGTAGTTAACATTTTCTAGTATAGTGTTGAATGCATAGTTGGCATTACATGAAAGCATAAATCAAGGTATTTGCACACTGTTGTTCTGAAAGATATTATTCTAATTTAAGAAGGTATTATCTAGGATCATGGTGAACATTTGAAAATACAGATAGATGTTACATTTAATGATTATTTATAATAGCACAGGTATTATGAGTTACTGTAAAGAATTATAAATCCAAGAGACAGCTGTTGCTTAAAAAGTGATTAAGCTGAAAGTGAGTTAATAACTACTAATAAATGCCTAAGACATCATCCTTAATACTTTTTTCCAACATGACTAATACTAATTATTCAAAGAAATAAAATGCAGTAGTGAATCATTTTCCAGTTGGTTTATATTGTTGTTTTCTTTGAAGTATAAAATGTCTACTTTATTTGCCTCCTTTGTTATATAGCTTTATGCCTTCAAGTTTTAAAACGGGTTCTTTTAGTGTAATATATGTTTGTTTTAAAGAGTGGCTTTTCATGTCCTGAATATGAAGACTAAAGGTCTTCCAGCAAGAAAGAGGGCTTTTCCATGGACTGACAATGAAGATATATGGGGTCCCTAGCATGAACCCTATCCCCCACTGGGGATCCATAAGGACCCATAGTCCCTAACACTGAACACTAAACTACCTACAGAAAATACAAATAAAAAATGCAATTTTGCAAACTGTAAAAAAAAAAAAAAATTATACAATTAACTAACTACATTGTAAAATACAAAATACAAGAAAAAATAATTAATGCACAAAAAAGAAAATGACATTAAAAATTAAATGAAAATAAATAACATAAAAAAAAAACAAGAAATGTAACCTGTATGGAAGAAAAGTTCATACTTAACTACCCTTAATGCCCATCCAGATATGTCCACAATAACCTGGTTCTTATTCTTAATAGAAGATTTGTGCACTCTGTTTATTGAAGGCAGTGATCATCAGTCTTATGGGCCATTTTTGTTGCCACAGAGATCCCCATAGAACCACAGTTCTGAAGACTGTATCTCCTGTTATATACAATGCAATTGTTATATACAATTCAAAAGAAAAAGGTGCATTGTCAAAAAGACAACATTTCTAAGAAACAACTTATTAATATGTATAGAGAATAGGGAAGACACGAGTGGGTGATAGCACAATTACAGAATGTACAAGGCAGCTCAGTGGATGTAGTCTTTTTGGATTTTGCTAAGGTTTTTGATACAGTGTCACATGGGAGACTATTGTGCAAACTAAGAGATACAGGAATTGCAGTAAATATCTGCTCATGGATTGAGAGCTGACTAAAAGACAGGAAGCAAAGGGTTGTAGTAAATGGAACATACTCTGATTGGACTAATGTGGTAAATGGGGTTCCTCCGGGTTCAGTATTAGTTCCTCTTCTTTTTAACATATTTATTAATGACTTAGAGGTGGGATTGGAGCGTGGTGTCTCCATTTTCGCTGATGACACGCAGTTTTGCAAGGTAATTAAATCAGATAATGATGTGCTTTCCCTCCAAAGGGATTTGTATGTTCAATATTTATAAAGTAAGTTTGACCTTCGTTTTAGAACTTTTGTACTCTAAGGTGTTAAGTTCTATGATATTTTCAAGATAGTGATAGTAAGAGAAAACCACTTAAAGAACACCTTTTTGTGGAATTTATGATATTAGCCACAAGCCAAACTTTAAAAACGTAAACTTTATTACATTATTAAAATCATCTTTGTTAAAAAAAAATTGCTTAAAAACTGAATCATATATATAGTTGTGAGCATACGAGTTGTTGCTAACGCTTGCAAAGCGAGGGTCGCAGTCGCTGGCAAGGAGCTCCTTCGTCGTAACGCAAACAACATACAAGACACGTTACCTCCCATTACGACCTCGCAAAAATCGTCCGCAACCCGCAGACATGAAAAAATGAAAAACACAATAAATACACACAACACATACATAAAAAGCTTACCTACAGCAAGAGGGAGCATCCAAGACCTCAATAAAACAACTTACACCTTAATTTAACTCAAAATAAAAGAGTTTAGACACTAAAAAATTCTCTAAGCGAGAGAAAAAATGGCCGCCGAACAAAACGAAAACGAGGCTACAGCACTCTAAACACGCAAAACAACACCAGAAACACGTAAAACACCACAAAACACCTACGGATATTCCGCTACAGACGCATACCACACAATAACCCGCCATTTTACGCCAATGCAAAAGTACACAACTACGCTAACGGTTTGGTCTCGCGCACGCACACTATTACACTACACACATTCATCACGCTTACACAGCAGCTCCACACCACTAATGCTGCAGCAACATCAAAACAGATTGTCAGCTCTTCAATAACAATGATTCCTGCATATATTACTTCAAAATAGGTAAAGTATATTACTTTATTAATCTATTATGTATTGTATTATTATACACCAAATAGCATTAGCTCACTTACAATTTCATTGCCATCATTTTTTGACGGGCAATTCACTAGTAAAGTAATACTCAGCATGGACGTCACTTCTGGGACTTTATTTAGAATTTATCTTTTTATTTTGTTCCTAGAAGTTTTGCTGTGCCACTTTGAATATATTTGTCTCTGAATATATTTGTCTCTTGATTTTATCTTGTACTTGCTCTTTTGTGAATTGTTAAAGTGCAACGTGAAAAATTAAACAATATTATGATATTTCCAATATTGGATGTGAATCCTTCAGGTGTTCTGACTCCAAGCTATAACGCAGCTTGTAAAAAGTGCATCAAGTGCTAAATAAATCTGCTTAAAGTGCTCAAAAATTGTGCAACAAAATACTGCGATTGTAATTTAGGACAGAAATTGGCTTCTATACTTAATAAAGTGCTTTAGTGATATTTTGTAACAGATTTCTTAAGTGTTTTACAATTGCACACATGTCCAGACCATTATTATTATATTGCACCATATACATTTTCAATTAATATTAAAGAGACTTTGTCACTATTACTCTTAATACAAATTATAAGATTATCCTTATAATTTAGCTGTGTCAGTTTGTATATAGTTGCTTAATTGTTATAATTTTTTAAGTTCTCCTGTATATTGTTAGTAAAATATACGGTTCTTGAATCTGTGTCTCTCACTTTACCTGGTGGCTCTGTTGTTTCAAATGCCGCTGCATATCACTTAGCTGCGCTCTTGCAAAGGCTTAATATTAGTGTTAGTGCTGCTGTGCATTAGTGAGCTGCGTGCCTGCACTGTCTATGTATAGAGATCCCCTTATTGGTATAGTTCCTTGATGTTTGTACCTATAATCTTATATTTCTTTGAGGCAATTAGAGCTAGTGTTTCATGCTTGTTGTTGTATAATCTGGCACAGCGTCTGACACCCGGAAGTGACGTCACTGCGCTCCGACGTACGTTTCTATGAGATCCTAAGTCTCACATCATCAGGGGCCCCATTTCTATTGGCTGTTTCTGACTAGGGAGTTACGGACTTGCTTAACCTTCCTGGCGGTATGATTATGTCAGTATTTAGAATGTTAAAGCGTTACATAAAAAATACTTACATAATCATACCGCCCTTTCCCGCTTCTCCTCCTCTCTTTCCCGCCTTCCCCTTCTCCTCCTCCTCCTTCTCCCTTATCCTCCTCCTCCTCGCCCTTTATTCTCCTACTCCTCTCCCTTATCCTCCTCTTCATTTCCCCCTCTCCAATCACCTCCCTTTCCCCCTTCCCCTCTTCCTTTCCCCCCTTATCCTCCTCCTCCCTCCTTATCCTCCTCCCTCCTTATCATCCTCCTCCCTTCTTACCCCCTTATCATCCTCCTCCCCTTATCATCATCCTCCTCCCTCCTTCCTTCCCTCCTTATCCTCCTCCTCCTCCCTTCTCTCCTTCCCCCTAATCATCCTCCTCCTCCTTCCCCCTTATCATCATCTTCCTTCCCCTCCTCCTCCTCTTGCTCCTTCCCCCCTTATATTCCTCCTCACTTCCCCCTCTCTCCTTACTTTTCATTGTAATCCGATGAGCAGGCAGCATGTCTTCCGGCAGTGAAGCGTGTCATGTCAGTTCACTGCCGGAAGACATGCTGCAGGGGGAGAGATGAGCAGGCAGGGGGAAGTGAGAAGGATGATCAGGGGGGAAGTGAGGAAAAGAAGAATCATAAGGGGGAAAGAGGAGGAGGATGATAATGGGGAAGGAGGAGGATGATCAGGGGGAAGGAGGGATGAGGAAAAGGAATGGTGAGCTGAGGGGGCAAATTTGGCAGCACTGGGCCCCCTCCAGATCCTCCATTCAGTAACCCCGAGCGTGGCTCAGGGTTACCGATTTAGGTACTTAAAATTAACCCTGAGTCACGCTCAAGATTACCGCTTAGGAGGTTAATTGGTCATGTTCAGGCCCGGACATGCTACATTTGATGGCATGGGTTACTATTTTGGCTTTCAGGATGGGACTTGCGGGCTCGGCCAATCAAATAGCACCCTAAATTGCGAGCCATGCGGGCCCGCAGCAGGCTTGCAGACATACGACCTATACATCCATAACTTGGTATCTAAGTTTCAGTATCAGTTTTATATTTAGGAAAAAAATAATAAAGCATAGGTATATCTATTAACTTAAAATATTATAAACCCAGTTATTTATAGATATTATTGATTAGAATTGTAATATAAGCAATAACGCTTGGATTTCCCTTGGTAAACAAATTACTACTTAGCTTAGATTATCTATATAGTGTTGGATTAGTAAAGATTCCAGACATTTTATGTATGAATAATTATCATCTAATAAAATATACTTTTACTATTTAGATTCAAAATATTTCCAAAGATTGGTGACACCAAGGAGCTCATGCCCAGGAAGTTGATAGAATGAGCGGCTAGCAGGGCATATCAAATCCTGGCATGTGTTGTGCTCTCCAGGACCAAACTTGCCCACCCCTGCTGTACTCGATCATTGAATTTATATAATTTTGGAACATTTACTGGTTTGATATGCCATAATAGGTCTAAATGCAATTAAGAGCATCCGATAGAGGTAGAACCAAGCCAGAGTGATATGGGCCCCAGCTGCAGGTCATAGACCTAAATCATACCATAACTGGTTAACCCAGCATATTTGTTAAGGACTGGCCCATGACCAGTTATAGACTTTCAGAGAGCAGATCCTTAATAGTGGCAGACAATGGTTCTGAATTAACTTGTTCTGAATCCTCAGGGGCATGGTGGTAATCTGATAAGCCTCAATACCCCTTTTAACTGGGAAAAGTATAGAGGATTGAATAGTTGCTGGAGGAACCAGTGGCTATCCTATGTAAAGTCTATATAAGAACAAGTTGCTTAACCCAGTGTATTGGTTCAAGATGGCCCCATGTCCAGTTAAAGCTTCTTAGAGGGTAGATCCTTAATAGTGTCAGAAAATTATTCTGAATTAACTTTTTCTGAACCCTCAGAGGCATGGTAGTAATCTGATAAACCTCAATTCCCCTGTCAACGGGAAATATTATAGAGGATTTAATATCTGCTGGAGGGACCAGTGGCTATTCTATGTACTGTCTCTATATGAACAAATATGGATGGTCTGTGTCACAAAGACATTAGATGGAACTTATTAAATGAACAGACAATCATATAGAAGGGTCTAAGCTGGGAGAAGAATACTGTTAAAGTGATTACTATAATATCTAGTTCTGTATATAACACACACAAATTGGAAATTTTAAAGAAGAATAGCACACCCAGGTTATGACCATTATACGTATTAGAGAGCAAAAAATATTTTTTTTTAGCATGGCCTCTTGAAAATAGCGTTAGAGGGTTTCTTTGCCAATAATACTATTTAATTGCATCGCATTGTTAATCCTGGTATCATGTCCAACATTTAAAAGTTGTATCAGCTTATACTTGGAGAATAGAGATGAAAGTGTTTTGAAATTAAGCTGAGGAATTGTCTAATGAGTTCCACCAGTATCTTAGATCCCTATTGGCAGGAAACAGCTTTTTTATATAGAAGTGGAAATCACAATATTTTAGTGGGTTTGAACATTGTTGTCTGTTCTTCCAACCTGTCTACTTCTTTAAATATTAAGTTCCACCAAGAACATACATTTCTTATTGAATTGTACTAGTTACCTGGGTGGATTTAAAATGAAGAAAGCCAGCCTTAATTCTAAAACTAGAACTAAAGATAAGAAAAAAACTAGCTCCAAAGCAACAAAACCAAAGATTTAGAGAAATCTCAGCTAGAAGCTACTGTATGCAATAAACTAGATTTGTCTCTGAACCCCTCCGAAGATAGAGGATGACAGGGGAGGAAATAATAGGATAGCTAAATTTAGAAGAAGAGAAATTAACAATGAAAGCGTTGATGGTAGATTTTAAAACATCTTTAGTCTCAGAACTGATGTCAGAAATTGCTAAAAATTCAGGTGCAATTAATGATATGTTAATTAAATACAAAGATTTAGAGTTTAATCACAAAAATTTAGCAGAACAACAAAGAAGATTTACTTAGGCTAAAGGAAGAATTGTCAGCAGTAACAATCAAATATACCAAACTGGAAGACTCCTCAAGCATCAGAGAAGGTACCCTATAAAGACCACCCTAATTATGCACTTTCTTTCTTATCTTCTCTATTAAACCCAGATTTTCCACTGGAATATATGATAGAAAGAATATACTGCATACCCCTTTCTAATAAAGTAGATATAGATTTACCAAGGGATGTCATAATAAAGTTACACTATTGTTTTTATAAAGAAGCCATAGTCATGCGATTTGAAGCCCCTTTTGAGAATTTGAGAATCTTTATAGATTTGTCTGGAGAAACAATCCATAAATTTAAAGAGTTTATGTCTATCACAAAGAGGAAATAATAATATGATACAAATAGGTCTTTCCAACCAAAATAATAATTACACATGATGCTAACAAATGTATAACAGATACTCTGGAAGGAGAAAGATTCATTAAAGACCTGAACTTATCAGGGACAGAGTAATAACTGAATATACAAAAGGCTAAGGAAAAAACAAAAGGGAAAAATAGGGAAAAGGGAGAAAAAAGGGGGAAGACAAAAAAGGGGAAAAAGGAAGGCAATAGGCATAAAGGAAAAAGAAACAGAAGAAAGAAAAAAAAGAGGTTTGCACTAATTTACTACATTTTTAGTGGGAAGACAGGTTCACTTAGGAAGGTATAATGTAGAGGTAGAATAAAAAAAAGTGGGGCTTTCCTACTAATTTATTACTCACACGTAAGGCCAAGAAATAGAAAGGCAGTAAAATTCAGGATTGGATATAGTATAGTGACCTAATAATTAGGTTTTGCATGTAGTTTATAGTTTTATATAAAAGATAATACACGTTGTTGAGAGGCAAATAATATACTAAGGAATGAAAACTAGGGTAACCTATAATGGTATAATACTTGAGAGGATATATATCTTATGGAAAAAATTGGTATTTAAAGTAAATTGGGTTCATGGATGTTTATGGGTATCCACAAGTAAAGAGGGAAGGTGTCAGGGTATCAGTAGCAGGCAACAGAATAATTACACACCTTTTTTATAAGTGCCCTCGAGATGGGTCTATGAACGTTTGTTGATACAGTTTATAACGGGATTTTAAATTATATCAATTAATTATATCAATCTGATTTTAAATCAATGTAAGCAAATATTTAGCAAGCCCCTTTTGGTCTGCGCAGGTTCTGTTGGTTATAGAGAAGAGATTTGATAAATGGATGTACAAGATAGATAATTGTTTGAAAGAATGGACAATATATCAAGTTCAGATGAAAAGAACACTTTAAGGATTGAAAACTAGTATATTTTAGCTCTGCACAAATATGGACTGGATATTTACTTTTTACTCTTAGGATGTGATTTTGTATTCATACGCAAAGAGGAACGGAATACACTATAAGAAATGGACATGTGTTTACAAGAGTCTATTGATAGAGTCATATAAATTGATCCTGAAAATGATTCATATGGATTCCTTGCTAAGCTAATGTTAGAAAATATTTAGAAAAGCCATTTTGGGTGTAACCTTGTCCAGTGTAAAAATAAGGTCTTGGTTAGACCGTTGAAATTAGGATAAATACTTCCATCTGAGGTGATTTGTGGAAATGCTGGTAAAATATAGCAAAAGACATTAATTTTATAATTTCTAGTTTGTGAGAAGATCCTAAAAGTTGTAAGGATCTTAAGATCTTACTTAAACATTTTTCCCCATAGAGCAAACCGTGTTTAATAAGAATTTAGATATTAGATATATCATTTTGTTAAATTCCTTTCAGTATCATTGATATATTCAAGTCTGATGAAGCAGACTATAGGTGTAATTAGTCTATATTTTATGAGAGGATTTGTTTTTTAACCGGCAGTTTGATTATTGTTTTGACTCTTATTGACTCCCATCTTACCAAGGCTATTATACTTATAGTGAGACTGGTCGGCACAAGTTGGGGGATGTATTTTGTACATTGTATGTTTGTGTCTGTTTTGGTTTTTGCCTTTGTAAACGTCCTACCCTGTCAAAAAATACTTCACCTCAAAAAGTACTTCACTGGTCAAGTTATTATTTGTGGAAACTTTAATTTATGTTTAAACCAGAGGGAAGATAGAAAATCTGCAAAATGATATTTTACTTAGATATATTCTATATGATACTTGGAGATGCTTTCATCCTGGGGAAAGAGATTACTCCTTATTAGTGATGTCGCAAACATCAAATTTTCGGTTCGCGAACCGCGGACGCAAATTCCATCAAATGTTCGCGAACGGACGAACATCGGCGAACCGCCATAGACTTCAATGGGCAGGTGAATTTCAAAACCCACAGGGACTCTTTCTGGCCACAATAGTGATGGGAAAGTTGTTTCAAGGGGATTAACACCTGGACTGTGGCATGCCTGAGGGGGATCCATGGCAAAACTCCCACAGAAAATTACATAGTTGATGCAGAGTCTGGTTTTAAGCCATAAAGGGGCATAAATCACCTAACATTCCTAAATTGTTTGGAATAACATGCTTTAAAACATCAGGTATGATGTTGTATCGATCAGGTAGTGTAAGGGTTACACCCGCTTCACAGACCAATCTCCCCGTTTAATGCACCGCAAACAACCGCAAACAGTCCCTTTGCATAACCGCAAACTCCCCATTTGCACAAGGTTGGATACCAAGCTAGCCATGTCCCGTTCCTTGTCCTCACTGATGTCATTGAAGGTCTCTTCCTCCACCCAGCCAACAAGGGTCCCCGAAAGGTGGCAACAAGGCCCCTGGGACGCCTGCTGTGTTTGGTCTTCCACCTCCTCAAAGCCACCTTCCTCCTCTGACTCCTCTTCTTCAGACTCCTCTCTCTGCGTTGCCTCTGTCTGCGTTATTATAAGGTGTGTACTGTTAAATAGTACTATTCCTATCGGTTTAATCCCTGTTACGTCACCTATCAGGGGACGTGTATGTGGCATGGATTTTTGGAACAGGGAGATGGAAAAAGATGCTTGGTCGGACCTCCCACTTCGAATTTGGGGCACTGCGCGTGCAATCTAAGGTGCCACCAGATAGGAGTGGTGTATTAAGTTTTACTACTCATTCCTATCAGTGTAATACCTGTTCCGTCACCTATCTTTCCTCCCAATAGCACATTCTATATGTCATCAACCGGCCTGGGTGTATTTAGAGAACCACACTTTAAGGCCCTTAACCTGGGACAAGGTGGCTTGGCTATCAGAATTGCCTCAGAGCCTTAAAAACTCACCAAACCCCCTAATCAGACACTCACTATCATACTGAAAATGGGCCAAGAAACACACGGGTTTGTTCCCTGGATCCACCCAAATGACCCCAATTATTGACCACCCTCAGGCCCCGAAACACATGAGCACAACATCACAACACTGGTGGAGGTCAAGGAAACTAGATAGACTGGGAGACTGGTTAGTAAAGGGCCAGATGCTCACCTATGAGGAACTGAGGGACAAGCATGAGCTACCGCTGTCAGAACATTACAATTACTGTAGGCTGAGGCATTTCACACACTACCTGACCCAGAAACAGGGGACACTGGTCTTAAATTGGTTCTCCAAAATTTGTAAAGATAAACCTCTATCAAGGGGGATCATTGGGTCGGTTGAAGCGACACTGGGGGAAGAAACGGAATGGGAGAGCCCTGGAAACCCTTCAGAAGCAACCGGCGGCAAAATCATCCCAGGAAAGGAGAGGTCGCTTACTGAAGCCGGCCCTAGGGTCACCCAAGGGTGATTGCCCAGGTTAGATAATGTAAATAATAAGCTAATACTGCTGGAGGGATGATAGTTAATAGGACTTAGTTGTTCCCTGCAGATATACTCTTTACTATTGTCTGTTTTACCATGTTTTCGGTATCTCTAAAATTGCAATCACCGTAAAAAATAAGAAAAATTATTAACCTAAAAAGTAAAAATAAGAAGGAATAAACAGCTAACTTTCACAAAATGTCTTTATTGTAAATATGTATTTTTACACAACTGTTATGCAAGACTGTTCAAAAATGCTTTATTTTTCATTACATGCTGTACGCCTTCTGACAATAAAAGAATTTAAATGCAAAAATTAGGTATTGTTGCAGCGACCAGAAAAATTGTTGTTAGTTTGTGGACCATTATTAGCTCAAGGCAGCTCATCTGGCCTTTTTTAATCAAATGTATCGCCCACTGTCAGTCCCTTCGGGATCCATCCCTCATTCATCTTAATAAAGGTGAGGTAATCTAGACTTTTTTGACCTAGGCGACTTATCAGTGACAAAACCTCCTGCTGCACTGAAGGTCCTTTCTGACAGGACACTTGAAGCGGAACAGGACAGAAGTTCTATGGCAAATTGGGATAGCTCAGGCCACAGCGCAAGCGTGCACACCCAGCAGTTAAGGGGTTCATCGCTCCTCATAGTGTCGATATCTGTAGTTATGGCGAGGTAGTCTGTTACCTGACGGCCGAGTCGTTCTCTGAGGGTGGACTACGAAGGGCCTGTGGCGATGCATAGTACTTAATAAGCTCTGCATGTCCTCCATCAACAACGCGTCTGTAAAGCGTCCTCTCCTTGCCGGCGTGGTCGTGGGAGGAGGAGGATTATGTTCACCTCTTCCGCTGTTAGATTGCCGTTGTGCTGTGACATCACCCTTAAACGCTGTGTTAGCATACTTTTTAATTTATTTTGGTAGTGCTGCATCCTTTCCGACTTGTGGTAATTCGGTAACATTTCAGGCACTTTCTGCTTATACCGGGGGTCTAGTAGCGTGGACACCCAGTACAGGTCTTTCTCCTTCATCCTTTTTATACGAGGGTCCCTCAACAGGCACGACAGCATAAAAGACCCCATTTGCACAAAGTTGGATGCCGAGCTAGTCATGTCCCGTTTCTCGTCCTCAGTGATCTCACTGAAGGTATGTTCTTCCCCCCAGCCACGTACAACACCACTGGTACCAGATAGGTGACAACGAGCACCCTGGGATGCCTGTTGTGGTTGGTCTTCCTTCTCCTCCTCAAAGCCACATTCCTCCTCTGACTCCTCTTCCTCACAATCCTCTTCCAGCGTTGACGCAGGTCCAGCAAGCGATGCTGATAAGCCTGTTTCTGGCGGTGATGGTGACCACAACTCTTCCTCTTCCTCTTCACGCTCATCTACGGCGTGATTCAGCACTCTTCGCAGGGCACGCTCCAGGAAGAAAACAAATGGTATGATGTTGCTGATGGTGCCCTGGGTGCGACTGACCAGGTTTGTCACCTCCTCAAAAGGACGCATAAGCCTACAGGCATTGCGCATGAGCGTCCTGTAACGTGGCTAAAAAATCTCCAGCTCCGCAGAGCCTGTCCTAGCACCCCGGTCATACAAATACTCATTAACGGCCTTTTCTTGCTGGAGCAGGCGGTCGAACATTAGGAGTGTTGAATTCCAACGTGTCGGGATGTCTAAAATCAAGCGCCTTGCTGGCATGTTGTTTCGCCACTGGATATCTGTAAAGTGCGCCATGGCCGTGTAGGAACGCCTGAAATGGGCACACACCTTCCTGGCCTGCTTCAGGACGTCCTGTAAGCCTGGGTGCTTATGCACAAATCGTTGTACAATCAGATTACACACATGTGCCATGCACGGCACATGTGTCAACTTGCCCAAATTCAATGCCGCCAACAAATTTCTTCCGTTGTCACAAACCACTTTGCCGATCTCCAGTTGGTGCGGAGTCAGCCACTGATCCACCTGTGCGTTCAGGGCGGACAGGAGTGCTGGTCTGGTGTGACTCTCTGCTTTCAGAGTAGTCAACCCCAAGACAGCGTGACACTGCCGTATCCGGGATGTGGAATAGTACCTGTGGAGCTGGGGGGGTGCCGTTGATGTGGAGCAAGACATAGCAGCAGCAGAAGAGGACTCAGCCGAGAAGGTTATGGAAGAGGATGAAGTAGGAGGAGTAGAGGAGGTGGCAGCAGGCCTGCCTGCAAGTCATGGCGGTGTCACCAACTCCTCTGCAGAGCCACATATTCCATGCTTGGCAGCCGTCACCAGGTTTACCCAATGCGCAGTGTAGGTGATATACCTGCCCTGACCATGCTTTGCAGACCAGGTATCCGTGGTCAGATGGACCCTTGCCCCAACACTGTGTGCCAGAGATGCCATAACTTCCTTTTGCACAATCGAGTACAGGTTGGGGATTGCCTTTTGTGCAAAGAAATTTCGTCCGTGTACCTTCCACTGCGGTGTCCCAATAGCTACAAATTTTTTGAACGCCTCAGACTCCACCAGCTTGTATGGTAAAAGCTGGCGGGCTAAGAGTGCAGACAAGCCAGCTGTCAGTTGCAGGGCAAGGGGGTGACTTTGTGACATTGGCTTCTTACGCTCAAACATGTCCTTGACAGACACCTGACTGTGGGCAGATGAGCAGGGACTGCTCAGGGCAAGACACGGAGTGGCGGATGGTTGAGAGGGGACAAGCAGGGCAGCAGTGGTTGACGTGGCTGAAGATGCTGGACCAGGAGGAGGATGGCGGCTTTGACTTTGTGTGCTGCTTGTACTCATGTGTTGATTCCATAGGCGTTTGTGATGTGACATCATGTGCCTTCGCAAAGAAGTTGTAACTAGGTGGGTGTTGGACTTCCCACAATTCAGTTTCTTTTCGCACAGGTTGCAAATGGCATCACTGTTGTTACAGGCAGACACACGAAAAAATTGCCACACTGCTGAGCTCTGCAATGACGGCATTCTGATGGTGGCAACAGCATGCGTTGACTGGCGTGATGTCTGGCTGACCCCGGGTGCCGATGCATGCTGTCTGACTGTGCCACTAGCTACTTTCGACGACCTCCCGCTGCTTCCAACTTGTCTCCTCCTCCTCTCTGTCTCCCCATCTGAACTTTCCTCCTGTTCTTCTTCTCTTATAGCGGGCACCCACGTGACATCCACGGACGCTTCGTCATCATCAATGGCTTCACTTGTATCTGACAACTCAACAAAGGAAGCAGCACAGGGTACAACATCATAATCATCATCAGACCGTACTTCCATGTGTGTAATGCTGCCTGACTGGGACATATCCCTGTTATCTACATCCTCAGGCTGTGGTGCTAGTGTTGGTGGTGGTGGCAGGCCGGCGAGTGGTAACTGGAGAGGTGCCCGAAGCTAAGCTGTAAGAGGATGGTGCATCTAGGTTCCGAGCGGAAGCTGTAGAAGATTGGGTGTCCTGTGTTAGCCAGTCAACCAGGTCCTCAGAACTGTTCAAGTTCAGGCTACGTTACCTCTGAAAACTGGGCATTATACTTTGGCAGAGTAGATGCAATAGGCTTCACACACACACCTGTAGGCAGGCAACTGATATTCAATCGATTACAGTCAAAAAAGGGTTCTTTTATTTCACTGTACACTACAGTTGCACTAGATATGAGTGTCACTGTGCACTGGCAAAAGTTGGCAGAGTAGATGCAATAGGCTTCACACACACGCCTGTAGGCAGGCAACTGATATTCAATCGATTACAGTCAAAATAGGGTTCTTTTATTTCACTGTACACTACGGTTGCACTAGATATGAGTGTCACTGTGCACTGGCAAAAGTTGGCAGAGTAGATGCAATAGGCTTCACACACACGCCTGTAGGCAGGCAACTGATATTCAATCGATTACAGTCAAAAAAGGGTTCTTTTATGTCACTGTACACTACGGTTCCACTAGATATGAGTGTCACTGTGCACTGGCAAAAGTTGGCAGAGTAGATGCAATAGGCCTCACACACACACCTGTAGAAAGGCAACTGATTTTCAATCGATTACAGTCAAAAAAGGGTTGTTTTATGTCACTGCACACTACGGTTGCACTAGATATGAGTGTCACTGTGCACTGGCAAAAGTTGGCAGAGTAGATGCAATAGGCCTCACACACATGCCTGTAGGCAGGCAACTGATATTCAATCGATTACAGTCAAAAAAGGGTTCTTTTATTTCACTGTAGACTACGGTTGCACTAGATATGAGTGTCACTGTGCACTGGCAAAAGTTGGCAGAGTAGATGCAATAGGCCTCACACACACGCCTGTAGGCAGGCAACTGATATTCAATCGATTACAGTCAAAAAAGGGTTCTTTTATGTCACTGTACACTATGGTTGCACTAGATATGAGTGTCACTGTGCACTGGCAAAAGTTGGCAGAGTAGATGCAATAGGCCTCACACACACGCCTGTAGAAAGGCAACTGATTTTCAATCGATTACAGTCAAAAAAGGGTTGTTTTATGTCACTGCACACTACGGTTGCATTAGATATGAGTGTCACTGTGCACTGGCAAAAGTTGGCAGAGTAGATGCAATAGGCCTCACACACACACCTGTAGAAAGGCAACTGATTTTCAATCGATTACAGTCAAAAAAGGGTTGTTTTATGTCACTGCACACTACGGTTGCACTAGATATGAGTGTCACTGTGCACTGGCAAAAGTTGGCAGAGTAGATGCAATAGGCCTCACACACATGCCTGTAGGCAGGCAACTGATATTCAATCGATTACAGTCAAAAAAGGGTTCTTTTATTTCACTGTAGACTACGGTTGCACTAGATATGAGTGTCACTGTGCACTGGCAAAAGTTGGCAGAGTAGATGCAATAGGCCTCACACACGCCTGTAGGCAGGCAACTGATATTCAATCGATTACAGTCAAAAAAGGGTTCTTTTATGTCACTGTACACTATGGTTGCACTAGATATGAGTGTCACTGTGCACTGGCAAAAGTTGGCAGAGTAGATGCAATAGGCCTCACACACACGCCTGTAGATAGGCAACTGATTTTCAATGGATTACAGTCAAAAAAGGGTTGTTTTATGTCACTGCACACTACGGTTGCACTAGATATGAGTGTCACTGTGCACTGGCAAAAGTTGGCAGAGTAGATGCAATAGGCCTCACACACATGCCTGAAGGCAGGCAACTGATATTCAATCGATTACAGTCAAAAAAGGGTTCTTTTATTTCACTGTAGACTACGGTTGCACTAGATATGAGTGTCACTGTGCACTGGCAAAAGATGGCAGAGTAGATGCAATAGGCTTCACACACACGCCTGTAGGCAGACAACTGATATTCAATCGATTACAGTGAAAGAAGGGTTCTTTTATTTCACTGTACACTACGGTTGCACTAGATATGAGTGTCACTGTGCACTGGCAAAAGTTGGCAGAGTAGATGCAATAGGCCTCACAAACACGCCTGTAGGCAGGCAACTGATATTCAATCGATTACAGTCAAAAAAGGGTTCTTTTATGTCACTGTACACTATGGTTGCACTAGATATGAGTGTCACTGTGCACTGGCAAAAGTTGGCAGAGTAGATGCAATAGGCTTCACACACACGCCTGTAGGCAGGCAACTGATATTCAATCGATTACAGTCAAAAAAGGGTTCTTTTATTTCACTGTACACTACGGTTGCACTAGATATGAGTGTCACTGTGCACTGGCAAAAGTTGGCAGAGTAGATGCAATAGGCTTCACACACACGCCTGTAGGCAGGCAACTGATATTCAATCGATTACAGTCAAAAAAGGGTTCTTTTATTTCACTGTACACTACGGTTGCACTAGATATGAGTGTCGCTGTGCACTGGCAAACGTTGGCAGAGTAGATGCTATAGGCTTCACACACAAGCCTGTAGGCAGGCAACTGATATTCAATCGATTACAGTCAAAAAAGGGTTCTTTTATGTCACTGTACACTACGGTTGCACTAGATATGAGTGTCACTGTGCACTGGCAAAAGTTGGCAGAGTAGATGTAATAGGCCTCACACACACGCCTGTAGGCAGGCAACTGATATTCAATCGATTTCAGTCAAAAAAGGGTTCTTTTATGTCACTTTACACTATGGTTGCACTAGATATGAGTGTCACTGTGCACTGGCAAAAGTTGGCAGAGTAGATGCAATAGGCTTCACACACACGCTTGTAGGCAGGCAACTGATATTCAATCGATTACAGTCAAAAAAGGGTTCTTTTATTTCACTGTACACTACGGTTGCACTAGATATGAGTGTCACTGTGCACTGGCAAAAGTTGGCAGAGTAGATGCAATAGGCTTCACACACACGCCTGTAGGCAGGCAACTGATATTCAATCGATTACAGTCAAAAAAGGATTCTTTTATTTCACTGTACACTACGGTTGCACTAGATATGAGTGTCACTGTGCACTGGCAAAAGTTGGCAGAGTAGATGCTATAGGCTTCACACACAAGCCTGTAGGCAGGCAACTGATATTCAATCGATTACAGTCAAAAAAGGGTTCTTTTGTTGTCACTGTACACCACGGTTGCACTAGATATGAGTGTCACTGTGCACTGGCAAAAGTTGGCAGAGTAGATGCTATAGGCTTCACACACAAGCCTGTAGGCAGGCAACTGATATTCAATTGATTACAGTCAAAAAAGGGTTGTTTTATGTCACTGCACACTACGGTTGCACTAGATATGAGTGTCACTGTGCACTGGCAAAAGTTGGCAGAGTAGATGCAATAGGCCTCACACACACGCCTGTAGGCAGGCAACTGATATTCAATCGATTACAGTCAAAAAAAAAAAATTTTATTTCACTGTACACTACGGTTGCACTAGATATGAGTGTCACTGTGCACTGGCAAAAGTTGGCAGAGTAGATGCAATAGGCCTCACAAACACGCCTGTAGGCAGGCAACTGATATTCAATCGATTAAAGTCAAAAAAGGGTTGTTTTATGTCACTGTACACTACGGTTGCACTAGATATGAGTGTCACTGTGCACTGGCAAAAGTTGGCAGAGTAGATGCAATAGGCCTCACACACATGCCTGTAGGCAGGCAACTGATATTCAATCGATTACAGTCAAAAAAGGGTTCTTTTATTTCACTGTAGACTACGGTTGCACTAGATATGAGTGTCACTGTGCACTGGCAAAAGTTGGCAGAGTAGATGCAATAGGCCTCACACACACGCCTGTAGGCAGGCAACTGATATTCAATCGATTACAGTCAAAAAAGGGTTCTTTTATGTCACTGTACACTATGGTTGCACTAGATATGAGTGTCACTGTGCACTATCAAAAGTTGGCAGAGTAGATGCAATAGGCCTCACACACACGCCTGTAGAAAGGCAACTGATTTTCAATCGATTACAGTCAAAAAAGGGTTGTTTTATGTCACTGCACACTACGGTTGCACTAGATATGAGTGTCACTGTGCACTGGCAAAAGTTGGCAGAGTAGATGCAATAGGCCTCACACACACACCTGTAGAAAGGACACTGATTTTCAATCGATTACAGTCAAAAAAGGGTTGTTTTATGTCACTGCACACTACGGTTGCACTAGATATGAGTGTCACTGTGCACTGGCAAAAGTTGGCAGAGTAGATGCAATAGGCCTCACACACATGCCTGTAGGCAGGCAACTGATATTCAATCGATTACAGTCAAAAAAGGGTTCTTTTATTTCACTGTAGACTACGGTTGCACTAGATATGAGTGTCACTGTGCACTGGCAAAAGTTGGCAGAGTAGATGCAATAGGCCTCACACACACGCCTGTAGGCAGGCAACTGATATTCAATCGATTACAGTCAAAAAAGGGTTCTTTTATGTCACTGTACACTATGGTTGCACTAGATATGAGTGTCACTGTGCACTGGCAAAAGTTGGCAGAGTAGATGCAATAGGCCTCACACACACGCCTGTAGAAAGGCAACTGATTTTCAATCAATTACAGTCAAAAAAGGGTTGTTTTATGTCACTGCACACTACGGTTGCACTAGATATGAGTGTCACTGTGCACTGGCAAAAGTTGGCAGAGTAGATGCAATAGGCCTCACACACATGCCTGAAGGCAGGCAACTGATATTCAATCGATTACAGTCAAAAAAGGGTTCTTTTATGTCACTGTACACTATGGTTGCACTAGATATGAGTGTCACTGTGCACTGGCAAAAGTTGGCAGAGTAGATGTAATAGGCCTCACACACACGCCTGTAGGCAGGCAACTGATATTCAATCGATTTCAGTCAAAAAAGGGTTCTTTTATGTCACTTTACACTATGGTTGCACTAGATATGAGTGTCACTGTGCACTGGCAAAAGTTGGCAGAGTAGATGCAATAGGCTTCACACACACGCTTGTAGGCAGGCAACTGATATTCAATCGATTACAGTCAAAAAAGGGTTCTTTTATTTCACTGTACACTACGGTTGCACTAGATATGAGTGTCACTGTGCACTGGCAAAAGTTGGCAGAGTAGATGCAATAGGCTTCACACACACGCCTGTAGGCAGGCAACTGATATTCAATCGATTACAGTCAAAAAAGGATTCTTTTATTTCACTGTACACTACGGTTGCACTAGATATGAGTGTCACTGTGCACTGGCAAAAGTTGGCAGAGTAGATGCAATAGGCTTCACACACAAGCCTGTAGGCAGGCAACTGATATTCAATCGATTACAGTCAAAAAAGGGTTCTTTTGTTGTCACTGTACACCACGGTTGCACTAGATATGAGTGTCACTGTGCACTGGCAAAAGTTGGCAGAGTAGATGCTATAGGCTTCACACACAAGCCTGTAGGCAGGCAACTGATATTCAATCGATTACAGTCAAAAAAGGGTTGTTTTATGTCACTGCACACTACGGTTGCACTAGATATGAGTGTCACTGTGCACTGGCAAAAGTTGGCAGAGTAGATGCAATAGGCCTCACACACACGCCTGTAGGCAGGCAACTGATATTCAATCGATTACAGTCAAAAAAAAAATATTTTATTTCACTGTACACTATGGTTGCACTAGATATGAGTGTCACTGTGCACTGGCAAAAGTTGGCAGAGTAGATGCAATAGGCCTCACAAACACGCCTGTAGGCAGGCAACTGATATTCAATCGATTAAAGTCAAAAAAGGGTTGTTTTATGTCACTGTACACTACGGTTGCACTAGATATGAGTGTCACTGTGCACTGGCAAAAGTTGGCAGAGTAGATGCAATAGGCCTCACACACACGCTAGCAGGCAGGCATATGCAATTAGATTACACAGAAAAAAATAAAAATAAAAAATAAATGATGTTCTAGCCCTAAAAAGGGCTTTTTGGGTTGCTGTCCTTGCAGCAGATATCAAATGAGTCCTTCAGGTGTGTAGTGAAAGCTAAATACACAGCCTGGCTATCTATTTCCCTATTAAATCAACAGCAGGTAGAATATGTGTCCTCTCTCAACGAATGTAGCTTCAGAATGATTCTAAAATGGAGGCTGTCATTCAGATGGAAGACTCTGGAAGGGAGTGTATGCTGCTGATTGGCTGGAATGTGTCTGCTGACTGTAAGGTGCAGGGTCAAAGTTTCCTCAATGATAAAGAATAGGGGGCGGACCGAAAAGCGCATGTGTTCGCCGTTCGTTGCGAACGCGAACATGCGAAAATCGCCGCAAATAGTTCTCCGGCGAACTGTTCGGGACATCACTACTCCTTTTATTTGTACAGATATGATACTTATGTGAGATTGGATTCTATTCTGGTTAATGAACCTACTTTCAAAAATGTTATGAAAGTGGTCATAAATCCCATTATAAAATCAGATCATGGAATGGTGTCTATCACTTTAAAGTCTGGAGTCTCCACCTATATTCGTCCTCCTTGGAAATTGGGGTCTTCTCTCTTGAAAGACAATCAGACTAGAGAAAATTTAAAAAAAGAAAAAGCAGAATTTTTTCATCTAAATAGGATTTCAGTTCAGTCTAAAACAACACTTTGGAGAGCCCATAAAGCTTATGCCAGAAGAGTATTAATTGATAGAGTAAATAAGCTTAATCCTAATAGATCGACTCTAGAACAAGTTAGTATAGTGCATGGGCAAATTAATTTTTTTTAACAATTGCTCATAGATAAATCTCTAATTTTGGCAACAAAGCAGACAGAGAGATAGCCAATAAATTAAAGAAAAAGTTCACAAATAAACAAATTGACAACATTAGTTACAATAACAAAGAGATTACTAACCAGGATAAGATTGTTCAGATATTTTTGTAAATATTACCAAAAACTGTATAATTGAATAAAACAGTTAAACCCCAGTGAGAAGTAATTCAAAAATTTTTGGAGAAAATTCAACTCCCCAGGGTGTTGGATATTGATCTAGCTATGTTAAATAAGGAAATTACGGAAAAGGAAATTTTATGGGTTATTCCAAATTCGAAAACGTATTCTTCCACAGGTCAGGATGGTTTTATTAATCAATATTATAAAATCTGTCAACAGGAACTGGTTAAAGATCTAAGAGACACATTAAATGAAATTAAGAGTATCGGTCGGGCGCCAAAGGAAATGCTTGAAGCATTGATAATTAACATCCTGAAAGAAGAGTGTGTTCCATTGGAGTGTAAACATTTCTGTCCAATTTCCTTGCTTAACACCGACATTAAGATTTATGCTAAAATTTTGGGCAATAGACTTAATCAAATTATCCACACCCTGATTGCGAAAGATTGGGTTTTATACTGGGGAGACAAGGTACTGAGAGAATATTATCGCCCATTTGAAAAATAAAAAAGTTCCATCGGTCTTTCTATCCTTAGATGCAGAGAAGGCCTTTGACAGAGTTGGATGGGAATATATGGACCTAACAGTAGCCAAATATGGTTTTGGTGATTTTGGTTCTCGGCCATCTGTGCTCTGTATGTGGTTTCCTCTGCCTCTCTCAGGGGCCTGGGTTTTAGATCTGAGAAATTTGACATTTCAAATGGTACACGACAAGGCTGTCCGCTTTCGCTGATTTTTTTTTCTCTGTTGATTGAGCCTTTGGCTGAGGCTATCAGGAACTCGGATAAAATTCTGGATATAAGAGGTGGTAAAAGGGAACATAAACTGTTGCTATTTGCAGACTATATGGTTGTAACCCGGAAGGGCCTTTTAAGTACTTGGAAGCTCTTCAGGATTTGATAGCGGAATTTAGTGAGGCTTATAATTACAGATTAAATTTATTTAAATCGGATACCATGGCTATTAATGTAACAACCCTAGAAGGCGTAAACCTTAAAGTAGCCTTTGCATATAAATGGCAATGCAATACTAAACATTTAGGAATTGTACTACAGTTGGATTTAAAACAATTAATACTGCAAAATTACAATTTAGTATATAAGAAAGTAATGGATTCTATAATAGTCTGGAAAACCATAAATATTTCATGGTCGGGTAGGATCATGGCGGTAAAGATGTCCCTGCTTCCGAAAGATAAGCTATTTAATGCGTTGCATTCCGTATCAGGCTCCTAGGTATATAATTACCAAATTTCAAGTTCTTATGGATAAATTTATTCATAAAAACAAGAGGATGAAAATTAAGAAAGTACATATGGTATGTAACTTTAACAAAGGAGGTATGGCCTACCCACTAATTAAGAACTTTCATTCAGCTACGTTTGCCACCCACATGATTCTTATTGTTGGTTGCAAATTTTAAATTTTTGTGTTGAAAAGGGAGATATAGCTTTTTTACTCTTTCAAGATAAAGTGGAGATTAAGCAGATATGCTAACGTGAATTCTCCATCATAAACAATTACAAACTGTGGTCAAAACGGAATGCTAAATTCTCTTTTCATTCCCTTTCCAAGCCCAATCACCCCCTCGCTTCTTTAGCCAAATTATATGATTTTTTTATTGCTAAGGTTGCTTTTGAAGAAAGGTTTTGTCCACCTTAGAGATCTTTACATAAACAATAAACTGATCACATTTCAAGATTTATGTAAAAACAAATTATTATTGGTTGGAAAACAATAAACTATGCATTGCATTATTAGTTCTAGGTACCACCTTGATAAGAGTGGCCTTTAACAGACTTTGGAAATCTTATTCTGTCAAATAACAAGGTTCATTTTATATCACAGTGTTATCACATTATTAAGAGTAGTTTTCAGGGTTATAAACAATTTAATTTGAGACTTTGGGAAGTGACATGAAGGATTTACAGTGAAATTACAGACAATAGAAAATTGAATGAAACAGTCCTGGCAACATTTCTGAATTCTTGGACAATGCCACCACATAGAGTATCTCACATTTTTGGTAAATATTTTATTATACTTTTCCTGTGACAACACTGAAGAAATGACACTCTGCTATGTTGTAAAGTAGCAAGTGTACAGCCTGTATAACAGTGTAAATTTGCTGTCCCCTCAAAATAACTCAACACTGGGCCATTAGTGTCTAAACAGTGGACAACAAAAGTGAGTACACCCCTAAATTGATATGTCCAAAGTGGGTCCAAAGTGTCAATATTTTGTGTGGCCACCATTATTTTCCAGCACTGCCTTAACACTCATGGGCATGGAGTACACCAGAGCTTCACAGGTTGCCACTGGAGTCCTCTTCCACTCCTCCATGATGACATCACAGAGCTGGTGGATGTTAGAGACATTACACTCCCCCACCTTTCGTTTGAGGGTGCCTCACAGATGCTCAATAGGGTTTAAGTCTGGAGACATTCTTGACCAGTCCATTACCATTACCTTCAGCATCTTTAGCAAGGTAGTGGTTGCCTTGGAGGTGTGTTTGGGGTCGTTATCATGTTGGAATACTGCCCTGCATCCCAGTCTCCCGAAGGGAGGGGATCCTGCTCTGCTTCAGTATGTACCAGTACATATTGACATTCATGGTTCCCTCAATGAACTGTAGCTCCCCAGTGCCGGCAGCACTCATGCAGGCCCAGGCCATGACACTCCCGCCACCATGCTTGAGTGTAGACACCCACCTGGTTGCTGCCACACACGCTTGACACCATCTGGACCAAATAAGTTTATCTTGGTTTCATCGGACCACAGGAAATTGTTCAAGTAATCCATGTCCTTAGTCTGCTTGTCTTCAGCAAACAGTTTGTGGGCTTTATCTTTAGAAGAGGCTTCCTTCTGGGATGAGAGTCATGCAGACCAATTTGATGCAATGTGCGTTGTATGGTCTGAGCACCGACAGGCTGACAGACCCCTCACCCCTTCAACCTCTCTGGCAATGCTGGCAGCACTCGTACGTCTATTTCCCAAAGACAACCTCTGGATATGACCCTGAGCATGTGCACTCAGCTTCTTTGGTGAGGGCTGTTCTGAGTGGAACCTGTCCTGTGAAACTGCTGTATGGTCTTGCCCACTGTGCTGTAGCTCAGTTTCAGAGTCTTGGCAATCTTCTTATAGCCTAGGCAATCTTTATGTAGAGCAACAATAGTCTTTTTCAGATCCTTTGCCATGAGGTGCCATGTTGAATTTCCAGTGAACAGTATGAGCGAGTGTGAGAGCAATAACACCAAATTTAACACACCTGCTACCCATTCACACATGAGACCTTATAACACCAATGAGTCACATGACACCAGGGCCAAATGGCTAATTGGGTCTAATTTGGATATCTCCACTTAGGGGTGTACTCACTTTTGTTGTTAACGTTTTAGACATTAATGGCTGTGTGTTGAGATATTTTGAGGGGACAGCAAATTTACACTGTTAAACAGGCTGTATACTTACTACTTTACATTGTAGCAGTGTTGTCACAGGGAAAATATAATAAAACATTTACAAAAATGTGAGATACTCTATGTGGTGGCATTGTCCAAGAATTCAGAAATGTTGGCAGGACTTTTTCATTCAATTTTCTAATGCCTGTAATTTCACTATAAAGCCTTCATTGGAACTTATTTTGTTCCATATCTTTCCCGACACATTGGCCCTGGACATTAAAGCATTTCTGACCCAGGTTCTAATAGCTGCCAAAGCTTTAATTGTTTCTAGATGGAAACAAACTGATTTGCCAATGTGGTTCTAACTCAAAGATAAATTGTGTAAAAAATCATATGTTGGCATTGGATCTTTGTGATCTTGGTGTTGTGTCCTTACTGATTTCTGAATGGTTTATATGGGATAAATTAAATTCCAATCCTGTTAAAAGTTGAGCTATTTAGTACCTATACTAAGCTAAATTGTATCGGAGACTGTTGCTGCTCTCTTGGTTGCTCCCTCGTATCTTCCCGTTTAGGTGGGACGTAGTTACATATGTTTTCTCTTATGTTTCAATTAACCTTATGGCTTCCACATAAATTGTTATGCAAAGCATCTGTCAAGGTACCTATTCAACCAAGGTTATGAAGATGTGTTTTCCTTCTGTTGATATGATACAACTGGATAATGACCCTAGTTGAAGGGGAGATTAACAGGATAACAGACTCTTACTTTGAGAAATCGATAAGTAATCTGAGAGTTTACTTGTAAATACCCCTTTATTATTTATTTATTATGATTCAATCCAGTGGCGTAGCTAGAGCTTTTGCTGCCCGGGGCTGTTCCTGTGCTTGACGCCACCCCCCCCCCCCCACATGTGATTATATATATATATATATATTTATATATAAATATATATATATATGTTTATATATATATATATATATATATATATATATATATACATACATATATCACCTTCTCTTTCTCACACCCTCTTTCTCTCCTGTCTCTGTCCCTTCCTTTTCTCTTTCTTTCTGTTTCTCGCTCCATCTCTTTCCCTCTTTCTCTTTTTCCCCCTCTCGCCTTCTCCCCGCTCTCTCTCTCTCCTCTCTTTGTGTCCCTCTTCCGATCTCCTTTCTCTCACCTCCCTTCTCTCCCCCTCCTTCTCTCCCCCTGTCTCCCCTCTCTCTCTTTTTCTGTCTCCCCCTTTATTTCTCTCTCTCCCTCTCCTGTAACTCCTCCCCATCTTTCTCTCACTCCAACTCTCCCCCTCCTCTCTTCCCTTCCCTCTCTCCCCCTCTCCATCTTTCTCTCCCCCCCCCCCTCTTTCTCTCTCTCCCTTTTTCATCCTCTCTCTTTCTCCTCCTCTTATTATCTTCCTCTCCCTCTTTCCCTCTATCTCTCCCTCTTACCATAGCTCCCCTCCACCTCTCTCTCCCCCTCTTTCTCTGTGTGTCTCTCTCTCTCTCTCACACCCACTCTCTTTTACTCATTCTCTTTGTCCCCCCTTTTCTCACCCTCTGTCTCTCCATCTCCTGCTCTCTTTCTCTCTTCCCTCCTCTATCTCTCTCCTCTCTCTTTCTCTCCTAAATTTGTCTACATCTCTTCCTTTCTCTCCCTTACTCGCTCTCTCCTCTCTTTCGTTCCCTCCTCTCTTTCTCTCTCTCCCCTCTCCTTTTCTCTATATCTTCCCCTCTTTCTCTCTCTCTCCATCTTTCCCCCCTTTCTCTCTCCCACTTTGTCTCCGTCTATTTCGCACCCTCTCCATTGTTCTCTTTATTCCCCTCTCTTTCTCTCTCTCCCATCTCTTTCTCTCCCTCCCCTTTCTCCTCCACTCACTCTCACTCTGCCCTCTTTCTCTCTCTCTCCACTCTTTCTCGCCATCTCTTTCTCTCTTCCCCTCTCTCCCTCTTTCTGTCTCTCTTCCAGCTCGGTTTTCCTCTATCTCTCTTTTTTTCTATCCCTCTTTCTGTCTCTCTCTCACAATCACTATCTTTCTCTCTCTCTACCCCCTCTCTTTGTCTTCCTTTTTCTCTCTGTTTCTCTCTCTGCCCCATTTCTCCCCCTCTCACTCTCCCACTTTATCCCTCTCCTTCTCTCTCTCCCTCTTCTTTCTCTCTCTTTCTCTCCTCCCTCTTTCTCTCTCTCTCTCCCACTCATGTTCTCTCCCTATTTCTATCTCTCTCTCGTTCTGTCTCTCACCCTTTGTCCCCCTCACTCTCCCTCTCCCCCTCATCCCTTCCCCCTTTTTCTGTATCTCTCGATCTTTCTCCCTCTTTCTGTCTCTCCCCCTCTTTGTCTCCCTTTACTTCTCTCTATCTCTCTCCTCTATCTTTGTCTCCCTCTATGTTTCTTTCTCTCTCTTTATCCCCCTCTCTTTATCTACCCGTCTGTCTCCCCCCACCTCTTTCCCCTCCTTCTCTCCATTTTCTCTCTATTCCCCTCTCTTTCTCTCTCTCTCTTTCTCTCCCTTTCTCTCTCTCCTTTCTCCTCCGCTCTCTTTCTACTCCACTCTTTCTTTCTTTCCTCCCTCTTCCTGTCTCTCCATGTCTCTCTCTCTCTCCCTTCCTCTATCTCTCCTCTCCCTCTCTTATTCCTTCCCACTTCCCTTACTTGTGTGTGTGGGCACCTGTAGACTAAATACTATAAATACTATACAATTTAAATTTGTATAAAATATTGGACACTATTATAAATATTGCTTTTCATTTGAAAAATACATCTAAAAAGTGAAAAATTTAAAGGCTATGATTATTATTTTTTTAGTTCTTAAAAACATCTAGCACATTATCACATTTTGGGTTGCAATACTTAAAAAAAAATATTAAAAAAATGTGCTTTATTAGACATTTAACCAAATTTGAACAAAAAATCGAATAACCTCTATCATCTAAACGTACATTATCATATACTTACAAACCTTTGATCAAAACAGCCTCCCTAAATTAACTTATGGGAAGCAGAAACTAGACAAATATTCTCATTATAATAGTGAAATCAAATATTTACTTCAGCTGCATTTTCTTAAATTTTGACAATAATTAGGAAACTAAAAGCTAATTATAACATACCTGTAAAACCCCAACAAGATTAAAACACATTCTGATAATTGTTGTTACAGGCACAATGTTTTATTTGGTCACCTATGATGTAATTGTAAATATTTGAAACTCAACTCCCAATTATCAAAAAACTAACTAGCATTTCTATATCAGACCTTTGACTTTCTTTTTTAAATAAACCACAAAAAAAAATTAAAAAACTCTCTTTCAATTATTAAAGTATAGTTCTTGCATATTATTTACTTGTCTTTGAAAAAACAAATATACATACAGTACAATATTTAAGTTTAAAATGTAATTCAAACTGAAAAAGCACCATTTATTAAATTAGTAAAGAATATCAATTTAAAATTATAGCACATCCATGTATTATTTTTTTCTTTGCTTAATCACAAAATATTTATCTTCCAGACTTACTTGAGATACTTGAAATATTTTTTATTATAGTAAATAATTTTCTTCTTTTTAAGAAATATGCACATTTATACCATTATTTATCACTGAATTCTGACAAGTTCCATTTATTATTTGTATTAGCTTTTAAAGGATGATTTTCATTTTCACTTTCACCATGATTTGTATTATGTCCTGTGGAGCTAATTATGCCCCCATAAAAAGTAAGTATTCTCATCATTTAAAAAGGGGACTGAAAATAGTTACTAATTCCAATGGGCCTCATTCTATTAGCGGCCGCAGCCGTTGCGGGGCCGCAAGGACCGGCCGCAAGCTATTCGGCTATTCTATTCCCTTACGGCCGGAGGCTCCGGCAGGCTTGCGGCCGGTGCCTTGCTATCTCTTGCGGCCGCTCGCGCCAGAGGAAAGCCTTTGATCTAAAACGGCCGCAAGAGTTTTGCAATTCAATTGCTCCGGGAAACCTCTCTGCAAGGCTAAAAGCGAGCCGCAGCTTACTTGCAGGAAAGAGGTCTCGCTAGCACCAATTAAGCACATAAAATAGCTCAAATAAAGCCATCCTGCACTTTGAGAAGACTATAAAGGGATTTTAGGTGTTAGAAAAAATAGCACATAATTATCCTGTACTCAAATCCGTAAAATATTTTATTTTTAATATCCGTAAAATATCCATGTAAAAAGTCCAGAGTGCTTGGAGCACCTCAGACACACCCACGCCGCAGCCGGAAAATAAACAGTTAATTTGAACTCGGGTTTGGGCAGATGTGCAAGCTTGAGAGTGGGTTACTTTTAATCCTCATGTCCCCCAATATGATCCCTAGCATTTACAGAGCTGTACAGTGCAGGCTTGAATTTATTTTTGAGTTTTTATATTTCTGAGATTACGGCCGGTTCCAAGATATGCGGCCGGCCGTAAAAGGAGATCCTTGCGGGGCCGTATAATAGAATCGCGAGTTAACTGAACCCCCGCAAGGAATCGCAGCCTTACGGCCGATTTACGGCCGCTAATAGAATGAGGCCCAATGTAATTAGCAGGCATTTTGAGATTCAATGGAGTGACAAGATTCCCTGAATTTAGTAAGCTATGTTCTCAATTGCCTTAGTGATCACTCACAGCTACACTCTTATCTTAATGAAATGTAATGAAAATATTATCAATTGGCCTATTTTTTCTGTATTTCATAAACAATGAAATTGGGAGAACCTAGATAAATAACAATTTATAATCTTGTGCTTCTGTTCCATAGCTCCTGTAAGGAAAAAAAGTAAAGTTAAGTAAACCTCTTCACAAATGTTATATGTAAATCTAGCCTCTTTGAAATGCCATCTGTTGTGATCTAGTTTTCATTGTGCTTAAAAAATGCAGAGAGGACCAATCCTACCCGTAGATCAAGGCTAGTAATTTGTTTCCTTTGACCAGAATAGCAGAAGCCACCGAACAGCAAGCAGTCAAACTAGGCTAGATAATAAACTTTATTCCAACTTTGGGCATTTTATACAGTCTCAAAAACCAGTGGGTTACTTTGCCTAAACAAACAGAATTGAGAAATGTTGGGGATTTAGATTTCCCCCATGTCATTCTTAAGCCAATCAGGGGACTCACTAGTAGGCGTTTCACTGGAGGGTTCGGTGGGCGAGCCCTCACCTAAACAGGATATTTTGCCCTGATCGGGTATTGGTCCTTAATCCAAGTATTGGAGGGGAAGCTTTTGTCTACCTCCTGGCTTGCGGGCATCTGGATGTCTGTGGCCAACATATGGTGTCTTTAATTGGAACGATAATCAGTGCTACACGATGTCCAGATGACCCTGCTTGATTAACTCAGCCTCCTAAGTGTCAGCCTAGTGACCAGGAAGGAGATGGTGTGAACTTGGGGAAAAGAGAAAGTTTTACCGGGGTACAGCAAGACAGGGTTTTACTATTGCACTCGGAAAAGGATTGCTATAAGGGGGAGGCTGGTATTGGAGTTGTTACATACGTTCTCCACTCCATTTATAAGGGGAGTGGTCAGCTCTGTCTGTGTGCTGGACTATCATGGAGCTTGGAAACAGACTAAGGTGATATCACTGTCACTGCTCCATGATATCGGCTCCACTGCCACTGCCTACACAAAAGTAACAGCACTATTGTAACAATGTTGCAGATGTTCCATAAGGACCCCCATGGTAACAGGGTAAATTTTGTTGCCATGGTTATCTAAAGGGGCCTCTATGATTATACTTTAGCTTACCATTGCAGTTCATAGGTATTCCCATGGTAACAGGCTGATCTTTGGTGCCATGGGGTCGTACGTAACCCCCATGTTTATAGTTAGGGGCCCTATAGGGGTCCATAGATAGTTCCATGTGGCTAATGGAATACCCAGCCCACAGCAAAAGGCATGGGGGATAGGTGATCCAATGGCCTGGTGAATCCCAGAGGTTGCTCATAGAGGGTTAGTGCATCATTGGAGGAAGAATCATAAACCCCAGGCATTTGTTTTTGTTATTTAATCCCTTCCCTGCCATAGGAAGGGGTTTATATATATATATATATATATAATTGGATATGGGAGGATGTTAGGGCAAGTGTAATGTATTCACATTAGTTAGTGGGTAACGTTCTGTAGAGTTGCTATGGCGCTCAAGTTAGAGCAAGACAGCTCCAGACAAATGGTTTTTATTATTAATATTATTATTACTAAGATTGGGAGCACTCTGGCCATTGAGAGAGTATTAAATTGCATACTTGTTGAGTGTAATGAAAGAAGTAGAGATTTACCACCAGTATACTAAAGAGACACCATGATAACTCAGCTTCTACCACTTTAAATAACAAACAACTTTTCAATTTAAATAATTCAAGATATTTTTAATGGGTAAAAAAGATATTGTTAGAAAGCAGGATTTACTCCACTGCTAGGAATAGCATAGACGCCGGGGGTCGACACCAGTTATCCACCTTACTCGCACTGTCTCTCCCTTCTCTTTGCACAGGTTCTAGGAGACACAAAGGATAACAGACAGACACAGGGTATGTTGTATCAAGTATGTCTCAGCGAGACATGTATGAAGCGAGGGCCGCAGTTCGGGCTGCAAATGAAGACCCTCACGAAGCGAGGGGCCGCATTTGCGGAAGGTGGAGGCTCCAACAGTTCGGGCCACAAATGCGGACCCTTGCGAAGCAAATGAACCTCTGCAAGTGAACTTACAACTAAATTTAAGTCCAAATTACTGAGTTTACACACACGAAAATCCCCTAAGTGAGAGAAAAAATGGCCTCCGAACAAAACGAAAACAAGGCTACACTACCCTAAAGCCGCAAAACACCACCAAGCACATACGGCTTTTCCAAGAAGCTGTACGAGGTACAAGATACACTTTTAGTAAGGATGCAAGTCATCCACACCCGCGTACCACATACACATTCGCAGCCATTTCACAACACTAACTTACAGAATGTGGAAGTACACTAACTAATAACTCAAGTACACATCTATATACAGTGCGTAAAATTATCTGAATTATTTATATATATATATATATATATATATATATATATATATATATAAACAAATATTTACAAAATGTATATAAAGAGTAATATTCCCCACAATCAATAGGAGGCCTCACAAATGAATTTTCCAATTAGTAATATATTTAAAGATGCACATATATATATAGCGAGAGGCAATACTAATGGTTTTAAAGAAATGGGAACTCAATAGTTTTTATATCTAATTGGGTATATTTACCTAATTGTCCTTATACAAAAATAATAGCCCATCAATAATGTTCACAATAAAATAGTATAATTTGATTCTAGCTCAACTTTCATTGTGCATCAATGAATAATGCTGAATATACTACCTAAATACAGTATGTATACATATGGGTTAATCCCATCCATTAACAATGTAGTATATTTATCTTACGTAGATGTGCTGCTTGTTATGTTCAATAATCTACTTAATATGTAGTTTATATATTGCAAGAGGGCCAGAGCACAATAACTACTTTGAAAACTGGTGGTCAAACAGAAATATGTCCAAATAATGCTTTGTAATAGAACCTATAAGACAAGGGTTGGATTGGTTTGAAGTTGGATTGATCACTTGAAGGTAAGCATAGTAAAAAGTCCCCAAATCGGACTTTTGCTTTATATATATGATGATATAAAGTAGGGGCGGCTGCTCCATTGGTGCAACTGGGCAACCGCCCTCCCAATTTAGAGTCCATAAAAGCATATTTTATTCTATAATTTGTTTTATTCATTCATCCTTAAATTCTAACAGACAGTGGTTATCTTTTTCCTTTCTCTCTTTAATTTTCCTCCCCCCCAAAAACATACATTTTTAAAATAAAAACAAAAAAACATTGTCTGTGTAATGCATTTGCACAGTGGCTGACATGCAGTCAGGTACCTGAAGGTGGTGCCACTGAGTTACTGGGACAGCATCCACAGACTCTAGATAGGGCTCTACTACATGCAAGAGAGGCTCAGCAAAGCTCCCTGTGCACCCTGATTAAAAGCTGTTGGGACGTCTGACTGCAGCGTCCACTCATTCCTGCCACTAGAGGCACTGCAGAGCACATACATTACCTCATAGACACATGCGTAGCTGTGTGTGAGGGAGAAGTTAGAAAAGCAGCATGGAGCAACATGATACCAGGATGTGGTCACAATAAAGTAAGTATTGAAGGCAGGCCCTTATTTATTTATTATTTTATAGAACTTGACACTACATGCTATATAGATAGAGTCCTAAGTCAAAGTGAAGCTATTTGTCAGTTCAGTCTAGGTGTGATTGTTTTTGTGTAAATGTATGTATGTATATATTGCATGGCATGTGTGTATATGGCATGCTGTGTGTATATGTGTGTCAATATATGTATATCGCATGCTCTGTTTTATGTGCATATACTGTATATATATATATATATATATATATATATATTCATTCTATTCTCCTTCTTCTAGATCTCTCTGCTGCCTTTGACACTGTTGACCATCCTCTTCTACTCCATATCCTATCCTCTCCTCCCTCGGTATTCGAGACACTGCTCTCTCGTGGTTCTCATCATACCTACAAAATCGATCATTCAGTATCTCCTTCTCTGACACCTCTTCTTCTACCTACCCCCTGTCTGTTGGCGTACCACAAGGATCTGTACTAGGCCCGCTCCTCTTTTCCATCTACACTTCCTCACTTGGTACCCTTATAAACTCTTTTGGGCTGCAATATCATCTCTACGCAGATGACACCCAAATCTACCTCTCAGCACCAGATCTATCCCCCTCTCTTCTAACACATGTCTCCAACTGCCTCTCTAGTATATCCTCTTGGATGTCCACCCACCATCTCAAACTCAACATGTCTAAAACTGAACTCCTAATCTTCCCTCCCTCTCCCACAGCTTCAATTCCTCACATCTCTCTTACTGTCAACAATGACATCATCACCCCCTCCTCCCAAGCCCGTTGTCTTGGGGTTCTTCTGGACCCCGCCCTGTCCTTCATCCCTCACATACAATCACTAACTAAATCTTGTCTTCTCCATCTAAAAAACATCTCCAGAATTCGCCACTTTCTTACACAAGACACAACTAAAATCCTTATACACTCTCTCATCATCTCTCGACTGGACTACTGCAACTCGCTTCTTGCTGGCCTCCCCACCACCCGACTATCTCCACTTCAATCCATTATGAATGCCTCTGCTAGACTCATCTTCCGTACACAACGTTCAGTGTCGGCATCACCTCTCTGTCAATCTCTCCACTGGCTTCCCATAGCCTCCAGAATAAAATTTAAAATCCTGACCCTAACGTTCAAAGCCCTCAACAAGTGCACTCCCCTATACCTCTCTGGTCTCATCTCCAAATACTCCCCCACACGCCGTCTTCGCTCTGCTAATGACCTTCTTCTTTCCACAACTCTTGTCACCTCCTCTCACTCTCGCCTTCAGGACTTTTCTCGTGCTGCCCCTATTCTCTGGAACTCCTTGCCTCGCTCCACCAGACTATCCTCCAACCTCAAATCATTCAAATCCTCTCTAAAGACACATCTCTTTAAAGAAGCATATCACCTTCCACCCTAACACATTCTCATATCTCTCTCCCTCCTTTTCCTCACACAATACCTTTAGGATGTAAGTCTGCGAGTTTCAATCCCACAAGGTGTTTTAGGGAAAGCACCATGGTCACTGGATTCCAAACTCAAAGACAGGGCCCTCCTTGTTTTACGATGTGTTCATTTGTATGTATCTTTGTCTTGAACGCATCTTATGTACAGCGCTACGGAATATGTTGGCGCGTTATAAATAAACGATAATAATAATAATAATAATAATTCATTCATATATTGCATGCTGTATTTGTGCAAATATGTGTGTAAATGCATTTTGTGTATTTATATGTATATACTGACTGCTGTGTTTGTGTGTAAATATATGAATATTTTTTATGTTGTATCTTAATGTATGGGTATCGACAGGCTGTGTGTATATGTGTAATTATATGTATATATAATTATATGTATATATACTGCATACTGTGTTTATGTGAGAACATATTTGTATATATTGCATGCTCTGTGTGTATTGCTATAATTAGATTTAATACTCATGACTTGTATTTGTGAAAATGCTTTATATGTGTATTTTGCATTTTGTGTGTCTTTAAATATAACTTCCTGTATGTGTGCACATATATATATATATATATATATATATATATATATATAAAAGATATTTTTTATATATATGCATATAAATATACAGTGGGGGGAAAAAGTATTTGATACCTTAGGTCTCTGTGCTGCCTCTCTGATTAATGCCCTCCTTGCCGGGGCAGTGAGTTTTGGTGGGCGGTCGTCTCTTGGCAGGTTTGCTGCTGTGCCATGTTCTTTCCATTTGGTTATGATAGATTTGATGGTGCTCCTAGGGGACCATCAAAGATTTGGATATTTTCTTATAACCTAACCGTGACATGTACTTCTTAACAACCTCACTCAGTGTACATCCTGTCATATGTATGCAATACTGGAACAGATGATCCAGGGTCCATACCTCTGTGAGAGGTGTGAGCATGTTGCCTCTCTGGAAGCTCAAATTGAAGAACTGGAGAGGAGAATTGCAGCACTTAGTTACATTGCTCCACTGGAACGGGGGTTGGTGCTCACTGAGAACAATTTAGCTGGGCCTAGCATGGAGGGTGGAGCTGGAGCTAGTGACAGATTTGGCAGATTGCCATATTGACTGAAAATGTTGGGGATGTCCGTTCAGAAATGGCAATGCCAGATAGAGCTGTTCCCTCTAACAGCCGGGAGAACAGTACTACTAGAGGAGTTGGAGGGCAGAATAGGCAGAGCAACAGACAGGTTTCGGTGGTAGGGGACTCTATTATTAGGAAGGTAGAGAGCATTATTTGTCACCCAGTTCCTAGCAATCGAACAGTTTGCTGTTTCCCAGGTGTTTGGGTTCGACATGTGGTGGATCGGGTAGACAAACTATTGGGAGGGGCTGGAAATGAACCGGCGGTCTTGGTACATATTGGTACCAATGACAAAGTTAGTGGAAGATAGAGTGTCCTAAAGACTGATTTTAGAGAACTAGATAATAAGCTGAAGGCAAGGACCTCCAAGGTAGTATTTTCTGAGATACTACCAGTGCCACGTGCTAGCCCAGGGAGGCAGAAGGAGCTTAGTGTGTGGCGAAAGATGTGGTGCACTAAGGAGGGGTTGGGTTTTTAGAGCACTGGGCTGACTTCTCACTTCGGTACAATCTCTACAGCAGGGATGGATTGCACCTTAATGATGAGGGAGCTTTTGTGCTAGGGGATAGGATGGTACAAAGGCTAGTCGAGTTTTTAAACTAGGAGTGGGGGGGAGGGACTAGAAATAAGTAATGGGTTAGAAAGTGTAGAGGGTATAAGGGAAGAATTAACAACTCATAGGAGAGGAGATGGGGAGAGGGGTAGTCAAAAGGGAGGTATTACTAAGTAACTCAAGTATACTGGCAGGCACCACCAAACTACAATCTCATAACATAAAATGTATGCTTGCTAACGCCATAAGATTGCAAGGAAAAATGGGAGAGTTAGAATTACTAGCAATTAATGAAAAATGAGATTTAATAGGCATTACGAAAACATGGTGGGATGAATCTCATGACTGGACTGTTAATCTGGATGGTTATAACCTATTTAGGAAAGATAGGGGCAGTGATAAAAGAGGAGGAGGGATTTGTCTGTATGTTAAGCCTGAATTTAAGCCTATAGTCAGAGAAGATATTTATGGCAGAACTAGTGATAATGTTGAATGTTGGTGGGTAGAGTTAAATAGCAGAGCAGCAAATTCCATTTATATTAGTAGGAGTATGCCATAAACCCCCAAATATAGCTGAAAGTGAGGAAATACAAGTATTGTTACAGATTGGAAATGCAGCTAAGCATGGTCAAGTTCTAATAATGGGAGATTTTAGTTACCCTGAAATAAACTGGATAAATGAAACCAGCAGTTCAGCTAAGGGGAGCAGGTTCTTGAGTACACTCAGGGATCATTATCTGGCCCAGGTTATACAAGAGCCTACTAGAAATGAAGCTATCTTAGATTTAGTCATCACAAATAATATTTATATAGTATCAAATGTTGAAATAGGGCAACCTTTGGGAAACAGTGATCACAACACAGTGTCATTTGAGATTGAATTAAAAAAATAAAATGTTAAGGGGCCAACAAAAACTTAATTTTAAAAGGGCAGATTTTAACAGTCTAATGGTAGCAATACAAAGTATGAACTGGGACAGAGAACTGATAGGTAAAAACACTGAACATAAATGGACAACATTTAAATCCTTACTAAATATACATACACATCGGCATATACTGTGTGGGAATAAAAGTAAAAGAAGGAAATCACATCCAATGTGGCTTAACAATGATTTAAAGATCAAGATACAGAGTAAAAATCAGGCATTTATATTATACAAACAAGAAGGACAGAAACTGCTATGCGGGAGTACAAGGAAATCAACAAGGCCTGCAAAAGGGCTATTAGACTGGCTAAAATAGAAAATGAAAAATGAATTGCAAAAGAGTGTAAGACTAACCCTAAAATATTTTGTAAGTATATTAATAGGAAGAAGGTGAGGAAAGAAGCTATAGGAACATTACAATGTGACACAGGCCGTCTGATAACTAGTGACCAGGAAAGGGCAGATGAGCTAAATAGGTTATTTTCTTTGGTATACAGAAGGGAGGTACCAGTGGTTGGGACACTGCAACATAATGGGGCTGCACTACCTTTGCTGAATAATTGGTTAACGCAGGAAATAATCTAAAAGAGGTTGGAAAAAAATAAATGTTAATAAAGCCCTGGGTCCTGATGGAATACATCCAACGGTGCTGAGGGAACTGGGTTCTGTAGTAGCCAAACCATTATATTTAATTTTTCAAGACTCACTCAACACAGGGTCTCTACCAGATGACTGGAGAAAAGCAGATGTGATACCTATATTTGAAAAGGGAGCAAGAGCAAATCTGGGGAATTATAGACCAGTGAGCCTCACTTCTGTAGTGGGGAAGCTTTTAGAAGGGTTAATAAGGGATCACATACAAGAATATGTCTAATCAAACATGATTATAAGTAGGAGTCAACGTGGATTTATGAAGGATAGGGCATGTGAAACAAATCTAACTAGTTTCTATGAGGAGGTTAGTAGGAACCTGTATCAAGGCAACTCAGTGGATGTAGTCTTTTTTGATTCTGCAAAGGCTTTTAATAAAGTGCCACATGGGAGACTATTGCGCAAACTAAGGGATACAAGAATTGCAGTAAATATCTGCTCATGGATGGAGAGCTGGCTAAAAGACAGTAAGCAAAGGGTTGTTGTAAATGGAATATACTCTGATTGGACTAATGTGGTAAGTGGGGTTCCTCAGTGTTCAGTATTAGGTCCTCTCCTTTTTAACATATTTATTAATGTTGCGCAAGGTAATTAAATCAGATAATGATGTGCTTTCCCTCCAAATTGATTTACATAAAATTGAGGAATGGGCATCTAAATGGCAGACAAGATTTAATACGAATAAATGTAAAGTTATGCATATGGGGAGGAAAAATAACCATGCAATTTATAATCTTAATAGAGCAAATATAGTATCAGATATTGAAATGGATTTGGGAGTGCTTGTGGACAACCACCTAGGTAACAGTGCTCAAAGCCAAGCAGCATCTGCAAAGGCAAATAAAATATTAGCATATATTAAGAAGGGTATAGAAGCAAGGGAGGCAAATATAATTCTGCCACTATACAAATCCCTAGTACGCCCTCATTTGGAATATGGAGTACAATTTGTGGCACCACTTCATAAAAAGAGCTGGAAAAGGTACAGAGGAGGGCAACAAAGCTAATAAGGAGAATGGAGGGGCTAAGTTATGAAGAAAGACTAGCCAAATTACAATTATTTTCTCTAGAAAAAAGGCGTCTAAAAAGAGATATGATTACCTTATATAAATACATCCATGGTCAGTATAAAGATTTGTCAAGGGAACTTTTTGTACCAAGAGGTTTTCAACTGACAAGAGGACATCCCTTGAGGTTAGAAATAAAAAGATTCCACCTTAAAGAAAGAAAAGGGTACTTCACAGTAAGGGTGGTTAATCTGTGGAATTCTCTACCAGAGGAGGTGGTGACAGCGGATTCGATAGATAACTTTAAAAGGGAACTGGATTTATTTCTAAATAAAAAGGAAATTCAGGGTTATCCTGGATAATTAGATAGAGAGTATTGATCCAGGGAGAAAACCGATCACCAGTATCTGGGATCAGGAAGGAATTATTTTTTTTTCCTTTTGAGACGATTGGTTAAGTTTCACTTTTTTTTGCTGTTTGCCTTCCTCTGGATTAATTAATAATTAAAAAATAAAAATAAATAAATAGTTGATTAATAATTAATTAACAATTAATTAACAACTAATAAATGAATAACTAATCCGCATATTGCAGCTCAGAGGAGATCTTAAAAGGTTGAACTTGATGGACTGAAAGTCTTTTTTTAACCTTAATTACTATGTGTCATGATTCCCCTGAACCCCCTTTGGGGTCAGTAAAAGTTTAGTTGTTTAATATGCTTTTATGTTAATTTGATTATCCTATATGTGTTATGTCATGTTAATTAATATGTAAAATGTTATGCTATGTTATGTTGATGACTATATGATTAATTGTGTCCAGTGTGTAAGGAGTTAAATGGTTTAGAATGTTGTGTGGTCGGTCGTAACTGTCAGAGAGGGGAGAGAGCAGTTGGCAGTTGAGTTTTGTCTGACAGAGAGATGTATTGGTGTCTCTGAGGGCAGTTGAGATAATGCTGGGTTGAATGTCTTAAAGTATATATATATATGTTCCTAAGCCAAGGGAAGAAGATATATATTGGAGAAAGATATGCTCCTATTTAAAAAGGGAGGTAAGAAGATAACCGCAATGACTGTATGAATGAAGTTGCTGTTATGATGCCGTATAGATGAGCCCTTGTCCACAGAAATAAAAACAGTTTCTGATTTCTTATAATGCGAGCCTGCATTCATATTCTTAAAGACTACATCTAATTTAAGAGACATCAGCTGTCTTAGTGAAGAGATCAAAATAATCTGGTAGATCAGCTGGGTAGGTTTGGCAATAACAGCCTTATCAAGCCCGACTGAGAAGTAGTAGATTGTGACACTATGTAACTATGTAACATTGTCCCTTACTTGTTTGGAGAGTTCCTTGGTCTTCATGGCAGTGTTTGGTTAGTGGTGCCTCTTGCTTAGGTGTTGCAGCCTCTGGGGCCTTTCAAAAAATGTGTGTATATGTAATGACAGATCATGTGACACTTAAATTGCACACAGGTGGACATCATTTCATTAATTATATGACTTCTGAAGGTAATTGGTTCCTCCAGAGTTTTTTATGGGCCTCATAACAAAGGGGATGAATACATACGAACAAGCCAATTTTCTGTTTTCTATTTTAAAAAAATAGTTTTATGTATATATTTTGCTCCTTTCACTTCACCAACTTAGACTAGACAGAGAGAGAGAGAGGGTACAGAGAGAGAGGGCGCAAAAACAAACAGAAGACACAATTTTTAAGACATTATACTGTCATTTTTGACAGGCAAGTGACTAGTGTGTATATATATATATATATATATACTAGCGGCTTGCCCGTCAAAAATGATGGCAATACAATTTGAGGCTTGGCAATGCTGTTTGCTGGATATGGCCCCTCTGAGCACCTTCGGCGGTCATCTCGAGCCCAGCGCTCAGCGCTCATTGCGTGGCTCACAATTAGCGCCTTCAGTGCTCATTGTGAGTCTCTTCTCCCGTCTCCTTTACAGGCCCTGCAATGAGTGGCTTTGCCACTCATTGCCGTTTTTGCCAAGCTGCACCTTTCCTGCTTTGCAATGATCCCTTTCGGCACTCATTGCAAGCCTTTCCCCCTGTGTACTTTGTATGCCTGTGTACTTTAGGAGCCTACTGCCTTGGGTTAAGTGTTACTGCCTTAGGTTCAGTGTCTTCAGTTAAATGTTATATTGTATGTGTGTGTGATAGCGGATAGCGCATGCTCAATGCCACCCAACGCGTGTTTTCGCCCCTTGACAAAGCAATAACTCGCGAAATGCGCATCCATGTGTTTTGGAGCGCAAACAGCGGTGAGTAGCGTTGCTGACGAGTGACGTCAGACGCCAATGAGAGCATGGAAATCGGAGGTAGGATGGGGTCCGGAGGAAAGTAAGTCTCCTGGAAGTGGGCAGCAGGCACACAGGAGGTAATTGTTATCTAATGGAGAGTATTGTTATTTTGGCTGTATATCTATAATGGCCTTTCTCCTTTGCATTTAATGCACCTACATTTTACTCTTGTGCCATAACAGTATTGAATATACTTACTAGATTTATTACCTGAGCAGCAGTATATATATATATGTATAAAGGAGGTCTTGTTCATCCCACAGCCAATATATCGCCTCCAAAGTCGCTATTTGAAGCAAGGAGATCTATATATAAGACATTTATATTAGTGTCAGTATTAAGAACATAAACAATATATGTTTGTGATACATATAACTCCTTCCTTATCATGGTTGTTACTTATAATAAAGAGACCAATACATATGAGACATCTATATTTATGTCAGTACTTTGAGCATAGTTGGTCTAGTATGTGGAGCCCCTATTGCCACTTGTACTCTCTATGGAGGTATGATTGATTTTCATTTACCTCATAGTGTATTTTCCTTTCCTCATTTTGTGTGGCTGCTGCCTACTACCTCAACTTCTATTACATGCTTTCTTCCGTATTGTGCACCAATCTCTTTTTCTTAACATTTTCCCCTTTTTTATGTTTTAAGATTAAAAGTTACTTTTTAATGTGTATCACATGTGTACTAAAATAAGTGCATTAGTTGCAATGTTGTCTGTCTATTTATGGTAGTCAGCTATGATTTGGATGGTATTGGCCATGTTTGTGATGTATCATACATCCTAAGGGCCATTCTATGAGCTGATTACGTCCCTCTTGGTACCGTTTCTTTTCGCTATTCTCTAGAGATTCCTTATTGTCTACTTCCAATTGCTCTAGACTGACAAGTCCTCTATAGTTAATATTGAGCCCTATATTTAGTTGCCTATGTTCTTTCCTTTTCTTATTTTTGTTAACATATTATTAGCAACTATGGAGCTCAATTTTCTAACAGTATAATCAAAATATATGCTTCCACATATTTTATCTTTTTGTGTATGTATGTATGTATTTATATATATATATATATATATATATATATATACATATATATATATATATATATATATAAGTGCCTTGCAAAAGTAATCACCCCCCTTGACTTTTAACCCATTTTGTTACATTACAGCCTTAAGTTTAATGTTTTGTTAATCTGAATTTTATGTGATGGATCAGAACACAATAGTCTAAGTTGGTGAAGTGAAATGAGAAAAATATATACATAAAACATTTTTTTAGAAATAGAAAACAGAAAATTGGCATGTGCGTATGTATTCACCCCCATTGTTATGAAGCCCATAAAAAGCACTGGTGCAAACAATTACCTTCAGAAAACACATAATTAGTGAAATGATGTCTAAGTGTCACATGATCTGTCATTACATCTACACACCTTTTCTGAAAGGCCCCAGAGGCTGCCACACCTAAGCAAGAGGCACCATTAACCAAACACTGCCACGAAGACCAAGGAACTCTGCAAACAAGTAAGGGACAATGTTGTTGAGATGTACAAGTCAGTGTTAGGTTATAAAAAATATCCAAATCTTTGATGATCCCCAGGAGCACCATCAAATCTACCATAACCACATGGAAAGAACATGGCACAACAGCAAACCTGCCAAAAGACAGCCACCCACCAAAAAGACCTGGCAAGGAGGGCATTAATCAGAGAGGCAGCACAGAGACCTAAGGTAACCCTGAAGGAGCTGCAGAGTTCCACAGCAGAGACTGGAGTATCTGTACATAGGACGACAATAAGCTGTATGCTTCATAGTGTTGGGCTTTATGGTGGAGTGGCCAGGAGAAAGTAATTACTTTCAGCAAAAAACAAAATGGCACATTTTGAGTTTGCGAAAAGGCATGTGGGAGACTCCCAAAATGTATGGAGGAAGGTGCTCTGCTCTGATGAGACTAAAATGTAACTTTTCGGTCATCAAAGAAAACGCAAACCCAACACATCACATCACCCAAAGAACACCATCCCCACAGTAAAACATGGTGGTGGCAGCATCATGGTGCGGGGATGTTTTTCAGCAGCAGGGACTGGGAAACTGGTCAGAGTTGAGAGAAAGATGGATGGTGCCAAATACAGGGATATTCTTGAGCAAAACCTGTACCTCTGTGCGTGATTTGAGGCTAGGTCGGAGGTTCACCTTCCAGCAGGACCATGACCCCAAACACACTGCTAAAGCAACACTTGAGTGGTTTAAGGGGAAACATGTAAATGTGTTGGAATGGCCTAGTCAAAGCCCAGACCTCAATCCAATAGAAAATCTGTGGTCAGACTAAAAGATTGCTGTTCACAAGCGCAAACCATCCAACTTGAAGGAGCTGGAGCAGTTTTGCAAGGAGGAATGGGCAAAAATCCCAGTGGTAAGATGTGGCAAGCTCATAGAGACTTATCCAAAGCGACATAGAGCTGAGATTGCCACAAAAGGTGGCTCTACAAAGTATTGACTTTAGGGGGTGAATAGTTATGCACATTTACTTTTTCTGTTATTTTGTCCTATTTGTTGTTTGCTTCACAATAAAAAAATAAATAAAGAACATCTTCAAAATTATGGGCATGTTCTGTAAATTAAATGATGCAAATCCTCAAACAATCCATGTTAATTGCAGGTTGTGAGGCAACAAAACACGAAAAATGCCAAAGGGGGTGAATACTTTTTCAAGCCACTGTATATATATATATATATATATATACTCTTCGCCCAACTGAAAGTGGTCACTGTAAGACTCTAAACAGTAGGCAGAAAAATTATTAGGTGATCCAACAAGACCTCCAGCAGTATTCCTTTAGTCTAACAGGACCCTCAGCAATTTTTAAGTGGGGCTTCATACACCCTCAGACTCTAGACCAGCAGCATCTAGAGGAGAGCTGGTCTAGAGTCTGAGGGTGTATGATCTGCTATTTTTTCTCTTTTCAGAAGGGAAGAGGGGCGAGATATTTCCCTGCTCATGCTTAGAAGTAAGCAGTTGCACTAAAACAGCAAATACTGCTTCTTTTGTTATGTACCCAGACTCTCATGGCATTGATTGAAAGGACAACAAGCAAGTCAACCCCTGTACACTCGTGGGACCCACTTACATTAAAATTATTTCTTTAAAAAGTTATGTTCCAGTTTTACATACCTGGTAATGTTGTTAGCTTATTACTTACCTCAGAAACACGTGAGACTTTTTATCTAAGCCACAGTTGTCCTTTAAGTCGACTTTTATTTACTCTCACTTGTTAAATATTCTTCATAATATCTGTGTTAACTAACATTGGGATGTATTGTAAAGTATTGTAAAGAGTTTTAATAGCAATTTAATGAAACTCTTAGAAATGTAAATGTTTGATTCAAAGACTACAACAGAGCCAGAAATATCTAAAGGGGATACAATATGGCACCTAACTAGTGGTATTTATGTATTTTAGAATCATAAACAGTAAGAAAATTAAATTGTTATAACAATAACAATTCTGTAATATTAATCCTTACTTAATAACATATCTCCATACTTAGAACACCCTATGAATAATTGTATTATTAAAGGAACCGGTAACTCAGCATTATAACACCTACAGTGGATATAAAAAGTCTACACACCCCTGTTAAAATGTCAGGTTTCTGTGCTGTAAAAAAATGAGACAAAGATAAATCATGTGCTAATCAAATTATGGCAGATGTATGCGGACTCCTATTTAACACAATTCGGAATGTGATTGCTTAATTCTGAACACAGCTACATCCCCAGTTATAAGAGGGGGTGCAGACTTATGCAACCACATTATTTTTCTTTTTTCTTCCCTCCACCTAAAAGATTTCAGTTTGTTTTTCAATTGAGTTGTACAGTTTATAGGTCACATTAAAGGTGGAAAAGTTCCGAAATGATTTATCTTTGTCTCATTTTTTACAGCACAGAAACCTAACATTTTAACAGGGGTGTGTAGACTTTTTATATCCACTGTACCAAAGATAAACTCCCAACAGTATTATTTTTGGGGGAAAAAAGAGTAGAACAACACCCTGATAATATTTATATGTACAGAATAAACTAATTCCTACTTCTATTCATTTCATAATGAAATGAGGGTTAAGCAACATTTCACATTTTGCATCCTAATAAGGATTTAAAAAGAAATATTGGATTTACTAAATCAATTTATGTTAGGAAAATGTGTCTGATTTTTGTTCCTATATACGCTTGACTGTATTACCTACTTGTCAGTCTAACTTTACACTTACCTACAGCTCAAAATTGTACTTATGGTGATTCTAAGCTCTGTGGGATGCAGCATCTAAAACTAAACTTCTCAGAACAGCAAAATGTAAATAATGATGAAAGAAAAAATTATTTTATATAGTAATTATTATTATAGTGATTATTACAATATCATGGACTGTTAAAAACTGTAATCAAAACTATCTCATGTACATAACAAATTCAAAGAGCTACTTACATGGATCCTTCGCAAGCACATTACATAACAAAATATTATATTTTACAAATGTGATAGTGAGTTAGTCTTTACAAAATCCTGCAATTTCATGAAGGTCCGGATTCCATATTGTTTACAGATACGCACAAATATTTTAACAAAAATGCAATCAAAAGGGCCAAGAATGAACATTACATAGGGAAGGAGACCCATTAAAAAAGGCACTATATAAATAAGAGCTTGTTTATGGATTTAGAAGATTCGGGAAGGTTCAGTTGTAAAGGTAGTGAACTCTTAAAGGTCTGCAAGAACAGTGTTAAGGTCTTGATTCAGAGGCAACAGATACATGCAGGACTCTATTCTTTTCCAGATCAAATGCAAATAGGACATTTTCTGTCCTAAGTTACTCTATTATTTTGGTGAAATCTATTTTTTGTTAATAAATAAAATGTAATACTAAGGAAGGCATATATGTGCTTTTTGTTTTAGATTATTTATTGTATTTTAACAGTAAATTTACTTGTAACAGATATCTGCAATTTAACTTTTTAAAAAAAAATTTTTATTAGACATCAATGCAAAATAAAACATACATAATGTACATGGCCAAAACATAACATTGTGTACATCCAATTGACTTCACCAATTATTTATTTAGGAAAACGATCCTAAAAAGAACTCATTCTGTAAATGATGGCAAAGATAATTATAATAACAGTATTTACCATGCATACTCAGGTGTCTAAAAGAAAATAATTCTATAGGGATTATATGTTAATTTTATGTGTAAGAAATAGGAATATATCTTAAAAGATCATGTAATAATTGAAAATGGAGATGGAAAAATCGGGAGGTTAGGAAAAACAACCTGGGGCATCTCAAGTACCTGTGCCATTCTTATACAGCCGGTCTCCATCCAGGAGAGCCTTCACTCCAGGAATGTCCAGGATCCTGCCTCCCCAACAATACACCAATTTTGTTGGAAGTCAGTCTATGTCATACCCCTCACACTGAGAGGTGAAAGCAGCCACCATTTTCATATATCCAAAAATTGGGGCATGCTATCCGACAGTATGTGTGTGAGTCTCTCATTAATTGCAATGTAATTGAACTTATTAATTACCGCTCGGGTGCATAGCACCTTGCGCTTCCACTGTCTAGCTATATGGCTTTTTGCCATAAGCATTAGGTACTGCAACAGTTTATTTTGTGAGGTAGACAGAGAGTGACAAGGAGTGCCCAGTAATGCAATTTCAGCCTCTGATTTAACATTAAAGTGTAAGATTGAAGAAGCCATACGAAAACTTCATCCCAGAATTTCTGTACAAGAGGGCATAACCACCAGGGATGGTAAAACGTACCTATCTCCTGACAGCCCCTGAAACATGCTGGGTTGGCCCTAGCATTCCATTTCTGTAGTCTCTCTGGTGTAATATAGGTCCTCTGTAGCACCTTGAGAGATGTCTCTAGAATGCTATAATTATAGGAACCGTTAGATAGGTGCCTCCAAGAAAAAGACCAACTATCTGTCTCTCTTTCCCAAGATCCTGTTCCCACAATAACATGTAATTTGGCCTCCATTCTGGGGCTTTCGCATTAAATGTATTGTACAGCAAACTCACCATTTTTTTTGATAGAGGGAACGAGACACAGTATGCGACAAACAGTATGCGACAAACCAATTTACTCTAGGGTGCCAAATCTCCTCCTCAGTGTGTGTACATGATGATACAATATGTGAAAGTTAAATTGTTCTTTGAGGGGCAGTTAAAGTTTTTCCAGTAATTCTGTAGCACCTAAGTGGTAATTTGCTCTATAAATGTTGGATATTGATCTTGTGATATTCACTCCCAGGTATCTTATGTGTGATTTTGGCCAAGAAAAAGAGGACCCTTTTCCCGCTCAGTTAGGGCTATACCCAAGGCTTCCGACTTATCTAGGTTTAGTTTCAGTCCTGAAACTATACAGAAACTTTCCAGAGTTCTGAGAAGAGCTGGAATTGAAGTAAACAGGTCTGATAGTGAGCAAAGGATGTCATCTTCAAAAAAACAGCATTTCAAATGGTGATGACCCACCTCCACACCCTTGATGTCTACACTGGACCTGATTGTCTGTGTCAGATGTTCTATTGCCAAAGCAAACAACAGGGGGGGAGAGGGGGCAGCCCTGCCTAGTTCCCTTTTAAGTTTGAATGGATGGGAGAGCACTCCCTGGAAGCCTCCCCCAGGCCTTGGGTTCATTATAATAAGATTGCAAAAGATTCAGGAACTGTTCCGGGAAACTGAATTTTCGGAGAACATAGATAAGCCCACTCCACTGAATAAAACGCCTTTTCTATGTCAATTGATAAAAGGCATATGGGGATGTGGAGTTTTTTAGAGCGGTGCAGTATATTTAAGATCCTCCAGATATTGTACCCGGCTTGTCTGTTGGGATGAACCCCACCTGGTCTTTGTGGATTATCATTGAGAGAAAAGTGTTAACTCTATTTGTCATAATTTTCGCTAGTTCAGCTATACCTCGTTTAACACTGTAGATCGGTTCCAGGCAATAAGAGTTTTAAGCGAAACAGCTCTAAACGGGGCAGTTTAACATGGGGAAGATAGGGGAACTCATGAAAAAAACACCAATTTTAATTGAAATGTAAACTTTATTGGTTTTATATGAACTTCAAATACACAGCAAACATAACACTAGCACAAACTGAACATTAGCAGAAATATAAACTTTAAATGATTGATGTTGAAGCTTCTGGCTCATCCTGGATTCTGTTTTTTTACAGCGAATCAGAGCTTTCAAAGGGTTCCGGCAGACAAAAACAGCGCTATAGTGGTGCAATGCTATAAAAAATCAGAGCGTTAAAAGGGATCTGGCAGGCATAAACAGCGCTATAGCAGGGTTTAGTATTAAAAGGGGTTTGGCTGGAAAAACAGCTCTATAGTGAATCAGCTCTAAACGGGGTAGCTTTAAGCGGTATATACCTGTATCTTAATATCTCCATTAAATAGACATATAGGCCTATAGTTCTGTACGTTTAATGGGTCCTTAGCCTCCTTGGGGATGAAAATAAGGTTTGCTTGGTTGAGTTCAGGCAGAACTGGAAGGCCTTTAAGCATGTTATTAAATAAACCCTGCAAATGTGGTGCTAAGAACTGTGCATAGTTTTTGTGATACGAGTTGCAATTTAACTTTTTAATACAAATTTAAAACATTTCATATGGAAAATAATTATATGAATTCATTGTCATGTTATTGAACAATATGTATTATTATATTTTCAGTAAAGTAAAACAGTTTCAGATGGAAATCTACTCATATCCAATCTATGTCATGAGTGCTCTGGTTAAATTCAAAAGATTAAGGGTACAATATATTTATAGATGTGGGTTAACTGAGGATAAAAAAACAAAGTTCCCCATTTCTTTTTTCCTCATAAATTGTATTGATTTTATTCAGTTATATCATATTTCAAACACACTTTTTACATTACAGTATAATTAACAAAATATCTTAATATATAATAATTAACTTAAGTGACTATTTCTTATTCTTAAACAAATATAAATTATAATATAAACCAGACATCAAAAAAATTAGCTTACAGATATTTACCTTGGGTGAGAGGGTCAATATCAATATTTTTTTTTCTGATCACATTCTATTTTTTATTTAAAATCCATAGTTCCTATATTGTGATAGCTTTTTTGTAGTTGTCATTGATTTTGCTAACTATCTTCTTCATTATTATTACAGTTTGCTTTAAAATGTCTGATATTAATTCCAGCACATCCTTCCAGAAAGCTTTAACTTAAGGACATGTATACCACATATGATCAAAGTCCCATTTTAAACCGCAATATTCCCATTTCCTATGCTATTTATCAGACAATTAAAGTTCATCTGGCTTGGTAAACAGGCTCCTTAGAAAGCATACGTGGAGATATTTTATGTTTTATGTGGCCTCTATTACATGGCTCCCATAAGAAAAAATCAGAGTGAAGTTCACTAGTAAAACTAGTAAAACACTACAGTCACCTGTTTAGGGATACTTTCAACTTCCCTTATCAACAGAAAAATGCATCATAGAAGCCTGAAAGGCCTCAAACCGGATGCTATGAAGGAGCTAACACCTTAATTGTGTTGAATCTGATGCTTGGTCGCTCAAAACTTACAAAATGAAGGGGTTAATACCGCCAACTGCTCCCCTTATGAGTTTGGCTATCTCCTGGGACCCCACCCTCAATGCCCACTATTCCCTATCTCTGGGTATTATCAGGGGCTCCCCATCAAAATCCAACAGCCATTGGGCCCCCTTTTCCCTACCCCTTATACAGTGGAGCAGGGGTATATTAACCCCCTATGGGGCCTCTAACCATAAGGACCTCCACGGCACCCAAACTTAACCTGTTACAATGGGGTCTCCTTGGACCCTTATGGCAATCTAATGTATAACAAAGAGGGTCCTTTTGGACCCTGATGGCACTTAAATATGACCCAGTTACCATGGGGGTCATTATGAACCCTCATAGTACCTAACATAACCCCTATATCATAACTGAACTAAAAGAGCTCCTCCTTCAATGAGCTCCCATGTTAATTAACAGCTTTCTGACCATGTCCTTGCCAATCAGAATGGAGTAATTGAATTACTCTATTCCTTTTCTAATTCAGATAGGTTAGCTTTTGACCAATCATAGGGCTCTATTTTCCTCTACCCTGAAAGCTTTTAATGTCAGTCAGTCAGAATATGGTTTCATTGTAGTGTTATTCTAGTGTTAGCTAATAGTATCTTCTCTGATTGGCTCTATTTTTTCCTTTTTTTATGTATATCATGGGAGAATGTAGGAAACCCCATGGTATAAGGGTTAATGATAGGTATAACTGCTGTCCATAAGGAGTAAGTTAGTTTTAGATGCCACGGGCGTTCAAAATGACTTCCTTGTTCATACCTTACCAATAGCCCCCGGTATTGAGGTAGGAATGCCAGGGGACACCCACTCATAGGCAGAGTGGTCATAGGCCCCTGCGTTCTTTTTTATTGTTTAACCTCTTCCCTGCCATGGGAAGTGGTATATACAGTTAGATAGATGGATATATAGAGATATGGAAGGATGTTAGGGCTAGTGCAGTGTTTACATTAGTGGGTATCATTCCATAGCTTTGCTATGGAGAATGCTGAGATTCAGACTCTGAGTTGCCTATGGGTATACTTGTGGTTGGCTACGATCACGAGTCAATAGGTTTTACGGGAATCTTTTTTGTGGGAACCATGGAATAGCTCTTTAAATTTGCTGTTCAAAACTTGTTATGAGTCAGCCTTTTGTGAATTCTTATGGGATCCATGGAATAGAGACCCTCATCTTTCTTTGTGACCTGAACATTATAATTTTATTATAACCATAAAACAAATTAAATGGATGGGAGTTTTAAGCAACTGCAGATAGATATAGATTTAAATTGAAGTTTGGGAACTTTGGAAACCCCTGTAAAAGAACCTCTAAGTATTACAAATTACTTAGTGAAGTAGACAAGGGAGTTCATGGTTTACATATGGGTTCATGTTTTACGGATTTGGCTTTCAGCCATGAAGTTGCAAGCGTATTCAATTAAATCGCTCTGTAACTGTTGCAAAATTTTACCCGCAGATTTACAAGCTGTATGAAGGTAATTACGGGCTTGGAATTAAATGAAGCCATATGTATCCCGGGTAAGTGAAATGTATTTCAAAAATATTTATATATTTTCTTTTATCATCAATAGCATGCAACATTTTGAGGCACACCTAGGAACACTAGACTGCAGTGACACACCAATTGAGAACCACTGATCCATCCTGTCTGTCAGCGTAGGAATAAATTAATAAAATTTCAGTGTGTGATTAATCCTGACTCAGAAACCTAGTGGTTATTTTAAGATTATCAGTCTTATTAAATTGCGATTCAGTAAATTTGAAAGGGCTCTATTTAAGCATGCAGCATATTTTATTTACAGAAGTTTTTAGTTAGTGAAGACCTTGCTTTTGGATAGAAGTTCACTAACTAAAAACTTCTGTATAAAAAATATGCTGTGTGCTTAAATAGAGCCCTTTTAAATTTACTGAATCGCAATTTAATATGTTTGATTTTTGGTTATGGGTTTGATATTCTAATTGAATTTATGTTTCCTGTAGATTTTAAGCAATGCACTATAACATTTACTCATTAATAACTTATCAGCAGATGCAAGATTTTTATATGAAGCCTTTTATTTAGGTAAAATACTAAAGCTCTAAGAAAGTCTTGTTTAAACAGCAATTTGATTATTTTCCAGAATATAAATAAAGGTTTATTTTTTACACTTTACTATTAAACTAACCGTTTCATAAACTTAACTAACGGATAAACTAACAGGTGTTTTTACTGCAGCTATACGTTAAATGCAGGACCTTGTAACATTGATATTTAAGCAAAGAATAAGCATAAAATGTTGAAAATTAAATAATTGATCAGACTAAAAGACTATAGATTGCATATACTGTATCTGCTTAGAAACTCCCAGCCATCCAAAGAAATTCATCACATTTCAATAATCTATCTGGTAAGGAATGTCCACGGACATTTATCATTATTTGAGTTCTGGATATACAACATTGATTATCACAGAGTACAACAAAATTTTAATTTCTGTCTGTTTATTCCTCGTGAGCCAACCCAATAGCAGAGCATCCAACAAAAAGCTATGGGTTTTACGTACTAATGGTATTAGAGAAGCAGCAGAGAAAAAAAATGTTATTATATTATGACCTAAATTTTTTACTCCAATTTTAAACTTGTTTTAATAATTAACGTCTTATACGTTTGTTTCTGGTGATGTTCATATTTGAACGGTACAGTAAATATTATATTTAGTTTAGTTTTCAAATGAAGCATCTGCTACTGGCTTGTTGTGTCATGCTCAGTTTCAAGTCCTAAAGGGCAGAGTTGTCATTTTAAGTCAACTGAGTTGTTGGACGCATTGCACAGTATAATATTTTGCTAAAAGCACTACATTTCTGAGCACTATATTTCTACTGTATAAAGATGTTGTAAACCATTAAATGCTAATAAGGCAACAATTAGTTTGCAACATTATGTTTTTATATTTTTACAATGATTTACATTTGAATCAATGGTGTTAGTGCATATCTCAACATTATATATATTCAGCACACAATATGATATATGTAAAGAACTAATAGATTGTAACAGATTCTCTGAGGGCCAAAACCCATTTATTTTTGTAAAAACTAAAGGCACATGGAATTTATCAATACTGCACTACATCATCAAATAAGAACCCAAAAGCAGGTGAAAAAATTGATGCATATTTCACTGTGGTGTTTGTTTGTTGCACAGAAAATCTTAAAATATTTCTAACTAATTACTGTTTCTGCATGGACTAAAAAAGCACAAGCACACTTGAGTTGGTAATGCTCTGGGAGGAATTTATTAAGAACGCTCTGAGTTGAGGTGAGCTAAGATAACGTGAGACGGGCTGTTTTTCCCCAATGGGAATGGTGCATTATTATTATCGTTTATTTGTAACGCGCCAACATATTCCGTAGCGCTATACATAAGTTAAGTTACAGGCAATGACAAGTTAAAGATTCATACATTGCAAAGAGTGTATGGCTTTGAGCTTGGAATCCAGTGTCCATAGCGCTTTCCCTAAAGCACTGCGCAGGATTGAAACTTGCAGACTTACAATCTAAAGGTACATAGTAAATTATAAATTGAGATGAACTTGAGATGCTTAGTAAATTCTCCCCACTGTGTTTGTTGCAGTAAAAAATGTATCTAATTCCTTTGGGTTCTTTGAAGATTTTAACTTTAAGAGGAAATAATGGGGGAGAATTTACTAAACACTATCTCACCTGAAATGATGTGAGAAGTGCTGTTTTTCCCCATAGGAAATAGTACATAGTAAATCAATAGATTGAAGACATTCACTTAAGATGCTTATTACATTTTCCCCAATGTGCAGTGAAGACAAATATGTAAAGTGAGTTTGTCACTTTACAGTGGGGGGGGATAAAGTAATTGATCCCCTGATGATTTTGAACATTTGTCCACTGGACAAACGTTCAAAATCAGCAGGGGATCAAATACTTTTTTCCTCCACTGTACATATAAAACATGACAGAATATCCCTATAAGCCTAATAAATTGTGTAGTGCCGAGACCACCGTCTAGAATCAGTTTTTTTCTTTGTCGTTCAGTCATTTTGGACTCTTTGCAACCTCATGAACCATAACACACCAGGCACATCTCTATGCCCATGGTCATGCTGATCCACTTGGTTTGCATGGCAGTGATACTGAAGTGGGTTGTCAGCTCCTTCTCCAGTGGGCCAAAGCATACAGCTCCTGGTATTCCTAGGTGTTCTCCCATTCAAGTATTGACCAGGCCTAACCCTGCTTGGCTTCAGGGTGGTGTGACCTCTTGGTTCCCTGACTAGAATCAAACCAAATTGAAGCAGTGAAAGCACCGAATCCTAACCACTAGACGACTAGAGGACCCTAGAAACAGGTTAGATAAACAGTAAAAGGGCTATAAACACTAACAGGGCAGCATTTTTAAGCAACCAAAATGGTGAAAAGAGCTTCAAATTAAAACATTTGCATGCACTTTCTGCTTGATTTTAACATTTCTCCATGATGATGCAGAACAGTTTTAATGACTTCAGTGGCACTGCTAAATTCACAGGGCCTCATTATATTATCGGCCATAGGAGATGCGGGGCCGCAAGGACCGGCCACAAGCTATTTGCCTATTCTATTCCCTTCCGGCCGGGGATTCCGGCAGGCTTGCGGCCGGCGCCTTGCTATCCCTTGCGGCCGCACGCGCCGGAGGAAAGCCTTTGATCTTAAATGGCCGCAAGAGTTTCGGCCGCAAGAAAATCCCGGTTGCTATTCTATTGCTCCGGGAACCCTCTCTGCAAGGCTAAAACCGAGCCGCAGCTTACTTGCAGCAAAAAGGTCCCGCAGGCACACAATTAAGCACATAATAAAGCCATAATAAAGCCATAATAAAGCCATCCTGCACTCTGAGGAGACTATAAAGTGATTGTAGGTGTTAGCATTAATAGCACAACATTCCCCTACACTCAAATCCGTAAATAAAATATTTTTTAATTTATGTCACATATCCATGTAAAAAGTCCAGAGGGCTTGGAGCACCTCAGACCCGCCCACGCTGCGGCCGGAAAATAAACAGTTAATGTAATCTCGGATTTGGGCTGATGTGCAAGCTTGAGAGGGGGTTGCTATTAATCCTCATGTCCCCCATTATGATCCCTAGCATTTACAGAGCTTTACAGTGCCGTCTTGAATTTATTTTTGCATTTAAAGATTTCTGAGCTTACGGCCGATTGCAAGATATACGGCCGGCCGTAAGGGGATCGCCTTGCAGCGCCGTATAATTGAATTGCAAGATAACGGGACCCCCGCAAGGAATCGCAGCTGTGCGGCCGATTTACGGCCGATAATAGAATGAGGGCCACAGTATTCATCTGCAATGTGTATGTCACCTCCATTATGTTAATGTACCTCTGTTGGAAGAAATGGCCATGTAAGTTTTGTTGTAGAATATTTTAACTAAATGTATGAATGTCCTGCAACAATGTATGATGGTAAATACACACCCACAGCGTCTCAGTTTCATACTTATGCTGACTTCAGTTATTTTATACAATGTGTTCTGCCACAGCCTTGTTGGGTAATACCTATACTCTGTTCTTATCCAGACCGTTTACAAGTATTGTGTTTCCATTCTCTATGACGTCCACATAAACGCCTTTTTCAGCAAAAGATTTTGGCTCCCAAATAGTGTGTATTCATCATGACCAGACATGTCTTGCCATATTCTCTAGACTAATAGTTAAAGTTAATTATAATTAACGGATTAAAATGGTTTCCTATAGTAACTTTGACATCAATGAAACAAAAGACTTCATCCACCCAAGTATAAAAACATATGCTGGGACAACATTATCCTCACAATCATAAATGCGTTTCAACATGTCTTCATTAGAACTTCATTATCAAAAATAGACTACTTCTTTTTAAAATACAAGAAGCCTTAAGCGTAGGGTCGAGTAATAACTGCTATTGAAAGCAATGCATGTTACCATATAGGGATCTCTGAATGTTTTACATATGTAAATATATATATATATATATATATATATATATATATATATATATATATATCAGTTGAATAATCAGAGTATTGCAGTGAATAGTGAAACCTTTTTTATTGGACAAACATATTCATAATAAAGCGACGAGCTTTCGAGAGATAATGCCTGAATACGTTTGTCCAATAGAAAAGGTATCACTATTCACTGCAATACTCTGATTATTCAACTGGATTACTGGACATTAACGGCTACCTCACTCTTCATAACTATATATATATATATATATATATATATATATATATATATATATATAGATATATAGTAAGTTATTTAATACAGTTAATATATATTCATGATTTACATTTGTAAAATACAAAAATATATTATGATTTATCTGCTATCAGAACCATTGGGATATATTTGTTAAACAAGTGATAAAACAGAAGATATAAACTATGTGATACTTAAAGTACCATAAATGTTACCATATGTGCTCTGCACCATCAGTTAGAGGGTGGAAAACCAAGTGGAAAATTAAATATACAATTAAATTAAATATACAATTTATAACAATTACAAAGTATGGTGGTACAGTGGTAAGCAATCTGTTTTAAAGATTTTTGTGAAGTCATGGGTTTGGTTCTCCTGCCTTCCACATATGTCATATGTGTGTTAATAAATACATTAGTTAATTAAAAATAATAAGTGGAAGGCATTGATTTAGAACCAATTACTTCCTAATGAAAACATTTTATGAAACATTTTTCAATAGACCAACACACAGTATGTGTAAAAGTTAAACTAAATTCACTTTTTGAATTAAATGTATTGAATAATTAAGTGAACTGTGAGCTGGTATTTAAAATTACACATTTATATGTTTGTGTGTGTACATAGTTTTTTTTAAAATAAGTAGTTCACATAATTATTCACATAAACAAAAATAAAAAACAAGACAACAGTACCTCATTACTGACATATGCTTTATTATATAACCTAAAGAACATATTTCTGATTTTTAAAACAGTAAAGAAAAATAAATGTATTTAGGGCAATCAAACTAAGGGAGGGCCTTTAGCTCCACAGGCAGCAGCAGCATTACTTACTGAGTTATTTCACCCGCTATTGCATTAGCTGCTAGAATATATTGAAGTAGTTACAATTACTGAAAGTAGTTACAATCACTGAAAGCTCCTGCACCTAATTTCAATTAATAAATCATTGTTCTGCGCGGAACAGAGCTCATTACTCATTCAGACACAGTTAACTCACTGAAATAGCCTGACTTCAATTGATCATAATGCATCAATTTTCACTATGCTATTTCACCCTCTAGCTAATGGTGCAGAACACATATAGGGGACTTTTGTGGTCCTTTAATTACTTTTAGAGGGATTATTTATTTATTGTTTTGTTTTTTGCTAAAAATATACCTCAATAAAAACAATTTAAAAAGAGCCTGCTACATAGCTTTTCAATTAACAAATAGTTTTAAATAATTTATATTCTATTAATCAATTAATACAACTTTTTTATATATGTATTTCTATAATTACATGAAATATGGCAAACACGTTCTGCAGTGCCAAACAACAAGGGTGTGAACATGATTACTAAATATAGCCAGAAATAAAACTAGTACAAGAAAATGAGTACTAAATATAACCATAAATAAGACAAGTTCAAGAAGGCTCTACTCTTGAATGCTATATACCAGAGTCAAGGGATTAAGGGCCAGGTAAAAAAAAAAACACAAGTATTTAGAAGGGTGAATTTGGTCCAATTGCTCTTTTGAGCAAATTAGCTTTTAGGGGTGAAAACAGGCCTTGACAAAGTGAGAATTTAAAGCATGCTTGAAGTATCAATATATTTGGATATGTGCATAAAGGCTGAATACTATTAAATGTACACCAGAGAAATACTATGTATGGCCATACGGTTCTAAGTGTAGAAGTAAATAACTAAGGAAGATATACCCAATAAGTTAGACCGAATTTTATTTTCTCTCTAGATTATTCTCACTAAGGATTATATCTAGTAAAATGGGGAATAAAACATTGAGTTAAATGTCACAATTTTCTATGCTTTCTTTAATTTATTACCTTTGTGTGAAGCACCTTTGTGTGAAGCACTGAATCTGCTGTTCTGAAAATTCTTCTTCTTCTTTGTCATGTGTTAATATATTCTGTAGCGTTATATAGGTGCTAAGTACAAGGCAAGAAAATATTTTAACACAATGCAAAAGAATGGAGGACCCTGTCTTTGAGCTTAAAATTAAACATACATAAAGCTTTTCCCCAAAGCACCCAACAAGATAGAAAACTTGTAAATAAAAGATAATAACAATTACAAGTCTGCTTTGTGCAAAATATAGCAGCCTGATTTTTATACTTTTGATATATATACATTTAGACATGATTTCTGTAAGAAGCTATTTGCATATACAGTATCTCACAAAAGTGAGTACACACCTCACATTTTTGTAAATATTTTATTATATCTTTTCATGTGACAACACTGAAGAAATGACACTCTGCTACAATGTAAAGTAATAAGTGTACAGCCTGTATAACTGTGTAAATTTGCTGTCTCCTCAAAATAACTGAACACACAGCCATTAATGTCTAAACCGTTGGCAACAAAAGTGAGTACACCCCTAAGTGGAATTGTCCAAATTGGGCCCAAAGTGTCAATATTTTGTGTGGCCACCATTATTTCCCAGCACTGCCTTAATGCTCATGGGCATGGAGTTCACCAGAGCTTCACAGGTTGCCACTGGAGTTCTCTTCCACTCCTCCATGATGACATCACAGAGCTGGTGGATGTTAGAGACCTGGCACTGCCCCCCCCCCCCTTCTATTTAAGGATGCCTCACAGATGCTCAATATGGTTTAGGTCTGTTGACATGCTAGGCCAGTTCATCACCTTTACCTTCAGCTTCTTTAGCAAGGCAGTGGTCATCTTGGAGGTGTGTTTGGGGTCATTATCATGTTGGAATACGGCCCTGCGGCCCAGTCTCAAAAGGGAGAGGATCATGTTCTGCTTCAGTATGTCATAATACATGTTGGCATTCATGGTTCACTCAATAAACTGTAGCTTCCTAGTGCCGGCAGCATTCATGGAGGCCCAGACCATGAAACTCCCACCACCAAAAGTATACAGCTATACTGAGGAAAGGTAGTTGTAATAATCCCTAAATGACAGATAAACGGATAAGGCACAAAGAACACAAAAACACTGATATGAGATGATACCCTCAGTTTGAACGAAAAGAGTGATACAGAGAGAGTGGAGGCAGCACCTGACATCATCAGGTAAATGCATATAGGGGGAATCAACAGAACATATTATAGAAAACATATATAGACATATGTGTATATATGTTTGGTCTGGGCCTGCATGAGTGCTGCCGGCACTGGGGAGCTACAGTTTATTGAGGGAACCATGAATGCCAACATGTACTATGACATACTGAAGCAGAGCATGATCCCCTCCCTTCGGAGACTGGGCCGCAGGGCAGTATTCCAACATGATAACGACCCCAAACACAACTCCAAGACGACCACTGCCTTACTAAAGAAGCTGAAGGTAAAGGTGATGGACTGGCCAAGTATGTCACCAGACCTAAACCCTATTGAGCATCTGTGGGGCATCCTCAAACAGACGGAGGGGTAGTGCAAGGTCGGTAACATCCACCAGCTCTGTGATCATGGAGGATTGGAAGAGGACTCCAGTGGCAACCTGTGAAGGTCTGGTAAACTCCATGCCCATGAGGGTTAAGGCAGTTCTGAAAAATAATGGTGGCCACACAAAATACTGACACTTTGAGCCCAATTTGGACATTTCTTGTACTCACTTTTGTTGCCAACGGTTTAGACATTAATGGCTGTGTGTTGAGTTATTTTGAAGGGACAGCAAATTTACACTGTTATACAGGCTTTACACTTACTACTTTACATTGTAATTTCTTCAGTGTTGTCACATAAAAAGATATAACCAAATATGTACAAATATTTGAGGGGTATACTCACTTTTGTGAGATACTGTGTATAGAGAAAACTGTATATTATTTTAGTCATCAAAATAGTCCAATCCCCAACTATTTGGTACCCAGCTGAAGGTTAGATGATATTAATGCCAGTAAATCAACTGCACAAATAATAAATTAACTGTAGCTTGTCATATATACAGCTACACATTGGTACAATTAGCACATATAACTCAGGGATTCTTATCAGTTTGGCTATTAAGCTTAATATTCCCACTGGAAATCTATAATTCATTATTTTTTTTATTTTTTTTACTGTTAATTATTATTATAGTCAAGAGCTCAATGCACTTGTTATCATTAAAAGGACCACTGTAGTTCAAGAAAAAAGGCACTTGTTTTGATGTATGTAACAAACTAACAACATTTGCAGCTATGGACATACATTTTTTTAGAAAAATGTTTTTGATTAGAGCATTTAATTTTGTATTTGTAACATCACTTCCTGAGAGCTGGAGCATGAGGGTTTGTTTTCATCTATCAGAGGAAAAGATGGGGAAGGAGGGGATTTTCTAACGTTATCAAGTTTAGTTACTCGAAAGACCATATAGAAAAATTGTGATTGCGGTGGTTCTTTTAATTTATTATCCTTACTGGTCACCTTTCACATATAAATCTTAACAAGGACAAGCCCTGCTAACAAGCCTCTTTTTAAACCGTTACATTTTAATATGAAGCTGCAATATACTCACCCTTAACTCTACCTAGTAGACACATTAATTTAAAGGGTGCTTAGACAATGTAATCTGGGATGGCATTTCATGATCAAAATGTCTGCATCTGTAGGGCACTTAGATGATTAAAGTTATAAAAAGTAATAATGTTTAAAAAAAAGTTTACAAAACCTAAGCAAAAGAAAATAGGAGTTCAAATGCTTGTTGACTATCTTTATGTATTTCATGTTCCAATACTTTTACTGAAGTAGTATTGCACCTTGAAGTTTTATTAATCATGCAAATCACGCTTAAAATCAGGTCTTAACAAAGCAAACAAAGAGTTTTGAAAACAGTTTAATAATAAATAATGAGTCTCTTTTTTACAGTATAAACTATAAATATACCATGCAGTCCATATAACTTAAAATAATTTACAGGCTGAGGTAGGGGTGGGGAGAAGTTGGGGTGGCAAGAAAGATTGTTTAGGGCCGACCTTTCCTGCTGAGCACACAGACACATGCTGTATCAATCCGTATGAACCTCCAGGCTGCCTGCTTCCCTTCCATTGTCAAAGCTTTGACAAATGTGTGTGTGGTCGTACAATATGAGTTCCAATGCTTGGCATCAATACCACGACAACCACTAGATACTGGCTTTGGATTCCTGCATTTGGTCTCGAAAAAGTACTGTTTGAAAACACTATTGTTTATGTTAACTTCTCCCAAAACAGTCACCTCCTTGCCCTTAATGTCAGTGGCTGTAGTCTTTTCACCAACCCACATACTGACACTGTCACAAACAGAATACTCCCCCCGGTGAAGAACCGGATGCACCGTCCTCTTAGCCCGGATAGTTTTATTGAGGGACTCCTCATCGTCTAAATATTCCAAGTTGCGTAGGTCTTCAGATAATGGTGGAGGTTGGGTGCTAAATAGAACTCTTGGAGAGCGAAATTTCCTTTTCTTAAAAAGTTTAGGGTCCACTGTGATGTTGTGAAAGTTTGAAGATTCACTGGCTGCTAGCTTGCCATGAGATCGGTGAAGGGATTTAGTCCGGTGGGAGTGATGCTGAATGCGGGTCCTTGTTGAAGACCCAGCAGGAGCATGATCTTTGGTCTTTGACGCAGCCTGTATGCCAATCAGAAATGCTATAATCAGAGTGTAGTACAACATGGACATTACTCTATCCACCTAGAATACAAAGACAAGTAAACAGTTATTCAACTAATTAAATACCAAAATACGAATAACAAATCTTCACTGCACAACAAAATTAAATTTCCAATATTTGGTTGCCCCACAGAAAACATTTTCTGCTTGTCTGCTTGTGGGAAAATTTCAGTTAACATGTAACACCACTCTGCTCTGCTAAACTAATCCTGTGAAAGCAGGAAGATCACCAGCCAAAAGATGGTGGGAAACCAACTATTTTAGTGCAAGTTTGTTTGAGTAAAGGTCATTTTATTTAATCACTATAAACTAAAAGTTTATTTCAGCTTACATCTCTTGGTAAATATTCACACACACTATGGTACAAAAAGAAATAAGTAAAAGATAGTTGCTCAGATTAAGTAAACTTAGGTGTTTACACTTTATACATATATAAATTAGCATTAAATTGACAGAAAATAAAAAAAAATGTCAGTGTTAATATTACAAATATGCATCGATATGTAGTTGTTTATTGATAGCATTGAAATATTTTGTACACATTAATATTATTTGTTCATTAAAGGGACTCTTTAGGCAGGACATTTTTATTTTAAATAAATGTTTTAACTATGTTAATTAATCCATTGTCATCTAAAATGTATTTTTCACTTACCCACAGAATAAAAGTTTTCCACCTTTTGAGATTGTCCCCTCTCTTCCTGTTCTCTCTCATGAAGTTGCCATGCCTGCAGATAGGGGCGTTACGCTCATAATCTAATACTGTTAACAAGAAGTGACATGCTGTGTGTCTGCATATAGAAGCATTACACTGATAGTGTGAAGCAACTCCCTGTCATTGGTGCATTGGGTCACAGCTGTGAAACATGAGAGCAAGAATGAAAAGAGGGAGCAGACCCAGAAGGTGAAACAATGTAAATCCGTGGACTGCCTAGAAGTAAGTGAAATGTAAATTTGATATGACAATCACATTGAGGAGGATAACATTAATCAGCTTAGTTAAAACATGTATATAAAAAATGGGCTAAAGAGTCCCTTTATACTACTGCTATAATTCAAATTATAAATAGGTGTTAAAATCCACATATCCACAATAAACATATTGGAGAAAATTTTCAAAAATACACATTTTAGAGGTCAATGTTAACATTAATGTCTGAAAGTATCAACGTCTGTACTATAGTGAAGAATGTTTGGATAAAGAAGAGTTGATATGTAAAATGTTGGTTTCAAGTTATTACCCTTTTTATATTGAAATGTGCATAAAAATGCAGATCCTCTTCATTTTTACATGTAAAATTAATCTCTACATAAGGACGACTGATGTTCTAAAGGCCGCTGGAATTTAATTATTTGTGTTCTTGTTTGTTTTATGACAGGAAATATATTTTTAACAACGTAAATGGAAAGAATGCTTTAAAGAAAACTGTGTTTAAATCAACAGTATTAGTGGCACTTGTTAAAAATGTAAAGCCATGTGTGCAAAAAGTAGAGAAGAGAAAGAATTCTGAAGGGTCTCCATCTGCCCATCATCTCATAACCTAGATAATAAAATAATAGAGAAATTTCATGCTCCTTCAAATTCATGATCGTATCAATTTAATCTGATCCCTTTTTGTAAAAAAGCGTCTTGATGCCCAAAACACAACCTAATATAAATGTTTGTCTTAAAGTGGATAATTCTTTGAAGTGCCACATACATGTATTAGCGTATAACCTCTCTGGCCAAAGTAATACATTTCAGATGGCTTGGAAGTAATGTTTTTTTCTTTGCTTTAACGAGTGACCTACTTTTCATGAGGAAGCTATTATTGAGGCCAGAAAACCTGAGCATGGCCAGTTTTATACGCCACATCAAACATTCCGTGAATTTGTTTCAGTGCTGGAAATACTTGGGACGTGCTGCTCTGTAATCCAGAACAGGCCTCACAGCACGAGCTGCCCTACAAAATAGGACTTTTTTTTTAATCAATTTAGTTTTTCCTTATTTTACTGATATTTCATGTGAAACCTCCCACAAGAGTTTTAACCTTTTTTTTATAAAAAAATATTTATGATTAGCCGATAACATAAAAATAACAGATAGCTTGAAAAAAAATAATAAAATAAACAGCAAATGCCAAATGTTTTTTTTTATTATTTAATGAATACACTTTTGCACAAATAGTTTTTAAGTGACTAAAAAATTGAGTTAATTATAAAATAGTATTAAATAGCTCTACTTTGTAACATTCTGTTGAACTTGTTAAAAAATGTAAAACCTTCTAGAATTTAATAAAGAGGTCAATAAAAAAAATGAAAAGTAGAATTCTTACTTCATATTTTAATTCCTTTTGATAAATAATCACTTAATGATAGTCACTTACCCTATAAAAACTGAAAGAGATATCATAAAGGTACGTTTCAAGAAATCTATTTACTTTTCTAAAAGCATATTTTGCAGTTTAACTGATGTTTTGACGTACTAAATATTACATAAAAAAATATAAACTTTTAGTGCCTTTGACTGGCAAGGGGAATTCGTTATTATGTAGTTAGACTACATTTTAGTTTGTTGAATCTCAGAAGGTATACTGTTTGTAAATTGTTTTTTTTTACATATACAGTGGTATCTCGGCAACTCAAAACTGAATTTAGAATTCAGCCCATTTTGATAAGGAAAAATGCCTCAGCACTCGTCGCTTGCTAAGACCTGTAGGAGTCAATTTACATTACTCCTTATAGGAATTTGGTACTCATCTTTTTCTCCAGAAGTCATGCCTTCTGGAACCAATTAATGATGAGTACCAAGGTAACACTGTACTTCTAAACTATTTGACCCCTTTTTTGATTACTATAAGTCACTCTGATTCTGGTACCAAATATAAGTCGACTAGTATACTATTTATGTTGTAGCAGCTTTATCTCTAGATTCAAGGGTGGGGAAGCAGATTGCTGATTTGTATAAGGAACATTGGCATTGCAGTCTTTCCTATCCCAGGAAAGTCTTAGAGCTTATTGCTAAAAAAATAAAAATAATAAAACCAATATAGATTAGAGTGAGTAATATAAAATAGTATAATATCTATGTGGTGGCTATATTTATGTAAACTATATGTGTTAGTGACTGATTTAAATATCATTATTAAACAGGAAGTTTCATAACAAATCAAAAAATTCTAACACAAGCACAGAAGAGGGTACAAGAATTGGTTCTTCTTATGGTAACACATAAGATAAAATAACTGACTGAACAGAGACAGGGAAAAATGCACTCTGACCACTGTATTTGTTAACCTGTATTCACATACCTTTGGGTGTACAGAATAAGAAGTTGCTCTGTTCCAGAGGCCTTTATTGCGTCCAAACGCTGAGCTGAGTTGAGGCCCAGCATACCATCTGTACGAGGTGCAGTCTAGATGGTGCTTTGCTGTTGGGATAAATAAGACTCCTTGAAAATGCAGCAGAAATAACATTGTATAAAACATTAGCAGCTGTGTTAAATATAAAATCATTTTAGAGAAAAACTTAATTTTAGCAGATTCTGCTTCTGCCTGGAGGCCGGCCATTTTGGACCTCTAAGTTCTGCTTGTTGACCTAGACTGTGAAGTTGATTCTGTTGTGTGTAAGGTTGCTATGTAATGTTATTGTTAAGTTGTAAGTTAAGTTACACAATATTGTGCAAGTCTTTCAATACATCTTTAACATTGTTAAACACAGCGGGCATATGCTAAAAGGAGCCATGTTTAAAATGGTATTAGATTAACGAGTAAAACCTTTGTGGACTCATCTGCATGTCTCTACCTATGTTCCAGGATTGCAGTGCAGTAACTGCATTTCTCAGGATTCTGGGTGGGAAATACGTTTTTTTTTACTTTTTTTAGATGTTCAAATTTGAACAAAAATTTACTATTAATATCTGAATATAGATATTTTATGTATTTAGGATCCATCCCAGGTGAGTGATACTTTTAGGGACAAAACCAATCCCCCCTCAGTAAGGGCAATTTTTATATATTTAAACATTAAAGGCATACCATTTTGTATATTCACAATGCTGCAAGTATATACAGCTCCTTTTTGTCATAAAGGACCACTGTGATCAAATATTTAAAATATACTGTTTAAAACACCTGAATATGCCAAAAAAAATTTACAATAAAATAAAAGCAATTCAAAGCAATTATCATTGTTGTTCTAAGCAATTATTATTATTTTCCAATTTTCAAGTTTAGTTATTTAACAGACCATAGAGAAAAAAAAATATTTATGGGGCTGTAAAATTGTCCTTACCTAAAAACATCTAATACATATACTTTTTTAAAAAAATTTAATTAAAATTCTAATTGTTATTAATTCAATGTTTCAAAAATGGCAGTTGATTAGTGCAGCTTGAGATCAACTGTACATGTTAGTACTATGCTTCAAAATATATATATACCGTATTGGCCAGAATATAAGAATATTCGTGGATGTACAAAAATTATTGCCGATTTGCAAGCTTTTGCACAATTATTTCTAATGTGATTCATCGCTTTCCCCATATTTTATAGTGCAGCATTGATTTTTAATTTGCATTTACGGTGCTACATTTAACCCACTTGCAGTTCCTATTTTGAAGCCATCGGATTTTCTTTCACATTTGCCAGTTTCCAGGTGTGAGTGTAGCAGTTGAATAGCGATTTGCGATTTTATCGATTCTAACGTTTTGCAAGCTACGATTTTTAGCCTGTAACCCGCAAAAGAAGTTACCATAGATACTGATAAGAAAGCCTGTTTCTCACAGGTATGGCTGATCACTTAGAGAGAAAAGCACCATCTCTCCAATTTTAAGCGTGCGGCTTATATTCAGATATTATCTTTTTTTCCTTTTTCCCACTGAATTTCACAGGTGCGGCTTATATGCGGGTGCGGCTTATATTCGGTCCAATACGGTATTAGGTTCATGCAACATATGTTTAATAGTTCTTAATATAATTGCTTAATGAAAAAAACATATAGGACCAGATTACTAAGGTGTGTAGTTTGGGCACCTCTTGGAGAAGCTCTCAAGGTCTATGTTATCCTATGGGGCAAATGTATGAATTTATATTTCCTGGCTAAAGATTTGCTGTTGTTTGCACATGTATTTTTACTGTTAATTATTAGTAAAATATAGGTTTAACATAAAAAGTACTGACATTGGCCCTTTAAATCAAAATATGCATTACACGGCATTGCAATTACAAATGTGAATAGAGACTGGTTTATAAATGATTACAAATCAATGAGTACACTTCAACTTCTCTTTCATCTATTATTTACCCAGTAACCACTTTGATAATGATCACTTTTGCAGCAGCTATGGGCTATAAATTCAATGGTCACATCTTTTTAATATCAAAATATATTTGTAATAGAAAAACAATTACTTTCTACTTATCTCTAATATTTCCTTAGAGCTGCAGTTACAGTAGTTGTTCCTGCACTTCCCACTCATTATAATATTTATGACGACGTTCGCATTTCCTATTGGCTACTAGAGCCCTGTCTCATCTGTAAAGCTTTGTTTGGCTGCTCCATGCACATATATCTGTTGTGGCTGGGGAGCAGGATTTACAGCTGTGCACTGAGTGCTCTAATCTGGGGGAAGTGACCGTTTTACATTAGTGTAGAACTTAGGGGAAAAGAAGCTCCCGCAGCCAATTTACTACAGTGACCTAACTTAGAGCACCTGATTTACATAGGGTTCTATATTCTTAATATATTCCTCTCAACTGTCCTACTACCACACAACTGAAGTTGTGCGCTGCAGTTGAGGCATTGTGACAAATTACTAACTGGGCATCAGTTATGAAATTCCCCTAGTTGTTCAACATATTAGAATCTACAACATGATTTTTGCTAATCCCTCATCTGTGTCCTCCAATAACAAATATAATGCACATGTGGTTGATTCAACTGCCATTAGTGTTGCATCCAGCAGAATTATTTCCTTCTTGCCTATGCTGACTGCCACTAATATATTATAGAGGATTGTCAATATGGGGAAACTCATGTCCCTGTAGAATCCTTGGAAGGAATGGACACTAAGGTAGTTTAGTTCAACATGCTTCCTTTCCTTCCAGACCTTTACTCCCACCTACAGGCCTTAGGGTAAGTAAATGTGTCTATAACATAAATATATCTACAGATGGTACAGATGGAGACAGCTGCACTTTCCAAGGGAACAGAAAGCATACAAGAAACCATGTGGGGATCACCTTGAGTGAATGATGTACAGAATACGTATGAAATAATCGTCTTGGTATAAATAATATGGACTTATTTAATTCCAATACAATGGTGTCTATTGAACCATTTCATCAATGGGATTCCAAATATGGGACGTATGGAGCCTATTCCCTTGTTTTTTACACACTATAAATACTCCACAGAATATTTTGCATGGTTTTGTGAAGTTTCACATATTTGAAATGTTTCATCTTAGTATAGCAAATACCACGTATCTATATTTGTCATCAACATATAACCATACATCATTTGCATGTTTCTTATATATAGATGCACTGACCTGTTTATCATCAATAAAAAGGACTTGTTGGAATTCTACCAAGTGTTGTCCATTTTGTGACAGAATGGGATGTGCGATCACTGGAATTAGCACAGGAAACACGCAAGGATTACAGGTCCCTAAAACATGCAAACATTTGAATTAGGGTAAGAAAAATGAGTACATCAGTAATATCAATAAAGCCACACTATCGAGACATTGCAATATATGGAAGCAAGTGTGCATTATTTTTCATTCCTAGGTTTGTATACTTTACAAACTATATTCAAATCTACCAAAGTCCAAACCTGTTATCTCTGATTAATTCATTGACATGAGCAAGTCTAAGATGTGAATGTTTTTTACGTCTCCCTTTCTAGAATATATTTTTTTTTTTTACAGGAAATGTCAGCAGAGTACATTTATAAAACACAGAAATATTTTAATGGTGATAAACAAATAAATATTTTACTAATCACTATTTCTTGTACATATTTTATAAAGTATTGCCAGAGTTTACTTAAAAGACTTCTGATCTCTTGAAAAAGAATGTTTTACATTGGATAAAATGGAATCTCTTATATGCTTTGTGTAACCTTTATTCAATGGTGAGTGTCATTCATCTCCATACAGAATGGAGCAGTTTATTAAACAAACACAATGCAATATAAATGTTGTACAGTATACAAAACTCTCCCATGAATAAAGACAAATTATAGTTAGATCATTCAAATAACTATAGATGTCTGGGTTCAAAACTATATATTATATACATATTATGTGTACCTGTACCTATTTTACTAAAATGTTTATAAAGCATATTAAAGAGGTTCATTTTGATTCAGTGTTTTTTTTTTCCAGAGTTCAGTGGTCCTTTAAGTAACAATGGGTCATAATCCACATGTAGCAATCATCAGACATCCAAGAACACTTGAGTTACTGATTGGAATATGATTTTCCAACACAGAATTCCTTCCACTCCAAAGCCAAAGGAAATGGCCTGATATCATTCGTATGTTTTTCTTGGAGCTGTTGACTGTTAACATGCTCACAATGTCTCGTTTTGCTGCCAGATCTCAATGTCCTAAACCATGCAGAAGTTGAATGATTCTTGCCTTCGTTACTTATACTATACAGTATAATCATTCTTAAAATTACAAGTTGTGAATAGACATGAGTACCTGCATTTCTGCTACTAAAAAAATAAAAAAAACTACCACATCAGTACCATGCATATGAAGAACCTAAGAACAAGGATAGTGAAATAGATCATACCTAGCATCACTTTAAAAACAATTATCTTAGTTTTAGACCCAATGAGTGAAGTTTTGGATAGAACAACAAAAGTTGACTATACTTTGGTTAATAATATTAAAATTTAGCTGCACCATATTTAAATGAAATGCACCACATCAATCCAATCTGTATTTCTATATCTTGTTGAGACATTGCCAATATTATTTAAAGTAGGTGGTCAATCAATTGTTTCTTCATGCCCCCAGAGTTTGAAAGCTCCAGTACACATCATTGAGACCTTCCCATTCTCCCTTCCCATTCATTACTTGAAACAGAGGATGCAGAGCAGATACCTCACAAGTGACTAACAGTGACAGAGTAGTAAAACTCTGCTAAGCTCTTCCGGATTATGGTGGCAGTTATGAACTGTTTTAAATCTGGTCCGGTGACCATTCTTGTGATGACGTGACTTAGATGCAAGCCACACTAAACTTCTTTGAGATGGGGAATTAGAATATATCAGTACATAGGGGAAGAATATTGATGGTAATAAAAAAAAATATATATATATATATATATTAAAGCTGTGTAATACAGAATGCATAAGCTTAAAGGAAGCCATGTTTGATGATGGCTATGGAATGAAGAGCGAGCGGGCATATTTGTGTGTCCCAGCTCAACTTCCCAGAATGCAGTGTAATAACTGTTTTTCTCGGAACTCTGAGCTGGAAGCAGGTTTTTTAACTTGCTTTAGATGTGAACACAGATGTACTTTTTATTTACTATATATATATATATATATATATATATATATATATATATATATATATATATACACATACACACAACTTGAATGCAAATGGAAATAAATATCAGCTTCTTCTGGCAGTATATCAATTATAATTTGAAATAGCTAAGTAGGTGTTGAAATTAAATAAAAGGTATTATGCATATTTTTATTCTTCTATGCCTAACTAAAAAAAATAGCATGCATGGAAAATGGATAATGTCATCATTTTCTGCAGATGCATTGAACAGACTATTTTGACATTTTGATTCTTACCTGTAGAACAATCTATGCAAACAAATGCTATAGTCACAAAGAAAAAGTTGGTAAACAGATTAAACATTAGTCCTATGAATAAGGAACATATATGGCATTTGCTGATAACTCACATCACCTCCTTAGACAAATGGGTTAGATGGGCAATGGGAGGGGGCTGGGAAGAATTATTTATCCCAGCTGTATTTTGTCTAAGCTACTGGTTTATTTATATATGTTTCAACACAATGCAAACCAAGGATTTACATATAAAAATGTCCTTTATTTATATCTGCACTATTTATGTGGCCTTCAAGTAATCTCATGGTCTAATTTATCACTCCTTTGTGCTCTGTTTTATCATACGATAAGCATACTAAGGGAGTCATTCTATTATCGGCCGTAGGAGATGCGGGGCCACAAGGACCGGCCGCAAGCTATTCGCCTATTCTATTCCCTTCCGGCAGGCTTGCGGACGGCGCCTTGCTATCCCTTGCGGCCGCTCGCGCCGAAGGAAAGTTTTGATCTTAAACGTCCGCAAGAGTTTCTGCCGTAAGAAAATCCTGGTTGCTATCCAATTGCTCCGGGAACCCTCTCTGCAAGGCTAAAACCGAGGCTAAAATTTAATATTTTTAACTGAATGTATCTTTTTTTTCTTGATCTGGGAATGGTAAATATATGGGTCATGTGAAATAAAGGGTCAAGTGTTGTAGATGTCTTCTCTATTTTATGTTATCCAATGTGGTTTATGCACTCCAGACATATTCGACCCATCACCCAATACATAGGCTACTGGCGTTTTCACTTTACAAGTGTATTTAAGGCCTTGTTTCTATAATCAACCTGTCACACATTGTATTGTGGACGATGTAGTCCTATTTCACTGTAATGTTGAAAAGCAAAAAGGCTAATTTTCATTAAACATAATAGCTCAGTCTAAGCAAAACCGAACAGTTCACTGGTATATTATACACATTTAAAGTAACATATACACTTTATACTGACAGAGAAAAAAAAGTATTACTTTTCCGTTAGGCCTTTATATTACTATGTTTGAAATATAGGGTTAAACTAGCTAAAGGATGCGTTAATGACAAACTACTATACTGTGATATCAAAGCAGACATTTAGAAATGTCTACACATTAATGATAAAAAAAAGCATGGGAAACCATAGAGAGTACATTGAAATGTGTAATGAGAACTCTCAGGCCCTCATTCTATTATCGGCCGTAAATCGTCCGCAAAGCTGCGATTCCTTGCGGGGCTCCCGTTACCTTGCAATTCAAATAGACGGTGCCGCAAGGATATCCCCTTACGGCCGGCCGTATATCTTGCAACCGGCCGTAAGCTCAGAAATCTTTAAATGCAAATATAAATTCAAGACGGCACTGTAAAGCTCTGTAAATGCTAGGGATTATAATGGGGGACATGATGATTAATAGCAACCCCCTCTCAAGCTTGCACATCAGCCCAAATCCGAGATTTCATTAACTGCTTATTTTCCGGCCGCAGCGTGGGCGGGTCTGAGGTGCTCCAAGCCCTCTGGACTTTTTCCACGGATATTTGACATAAATTTAAAAAATATATATTTACGGATTTGAGTGTAGAGGAATGTTGTGCTAAGAATGCTAACACCTACAATCACTTTATCGTCTCCTCAGAGTGCAGGGTGGCTTTATTATGTGCTTATTGGTGTGCCTGCGGGACCTTTTTGCTGCAAGTAAGCTGCGGCTCGGATTTAGCCTTGCAGAGAGGGTTCCCGGAGCAATTGAATAGCAACCGTGATTTTCTTGCAGCCGAAACTCTTGCGGCCGTTTAAGATCAAAGGCTTTCCCCTGGCGCGTGCGGCCGCGAGGGATAACAAGGCGCCAGCAGCAAGCCTGCCGGACTCCCCGGCCGGAAGGGAATAGAATAGGCGAATAGCTTGCGGCCGGTCCTTGCGGCCGATAATAGAATGAGGGCCTCAGTGTTTAATCAAAAACCCTGCCAGGTAAACCTTTGAACTATGTATTTTTCTTTTAAAAATGGTCTTGCTCGGTTTTCTGTCTTTCAGATCTTGCTTTTATTAATCACAGGATACAAAAGGTGATGTCAAGTCTTTGTCACAGACTGTATCAACAGACCTAACCAATCCAAAATGAACATTAAAGGCAGGCTATTGCGCAATGAGTAATTCAAAACATCCACACATCCTCAACATGTGCACATTAAGCCAGTGTTTGGTTTACATTGGGTGAGGGCTTTCTAAAGAGCTTGGTGGCACAGGACCAAACAGGTGGGAAAAACTCCACAGTATAGCAATATATCACTGCCTCATTGAGGCCTAGGGAAACTTCAAACTTCCTCTAAACAAACAATTGCTCGATAGGGCATGAGTGCCAGATTTTCCCCTCCTGTTTTTTATTAAATCACAACTTTTAAGAATTGCACCCCTGGGCTTGTTTAGATGCTCGTTTGAGTTGCAGATGCACTAATATATTTTCCTTGGACTGAATATTGGACTTCATGGTTATTAAGAGTTATTAAAACTACAGCCCGAGCAGTTTAATGGCATTTGTATTTAAATGGATTATACTGCTGTGGTTGATATATTAGTTTTAAATACTAATAATAACTATTTCTTTTGTTTTCAGTTATAAACTTAAAAGAGTGATTCCAGTTCAAAGGACCCCTGTAGTATGTAAAAAACTAACAGCAGTAGTAGCTGTCAGTATAAAAACATTTTTAGAAAAAAATAGAATTTTTGAAAACTCTGTTTATGAGTAGAGGAATCAATTTTGTCTGTGTTACATCACTTCTTGAGAGCTAGGCAATAATAAGGGAGGGGTGGGAGAGAACAAGAAGAGTTAAGGAGTTTTTATTAGATAAATGGATCTAGTTTAAAACACTTCTTACATGTTACATGCCCCGAAGTAGCCTGCTTCAATAGATAGAAGAGTGCTCTCCAAAAATGTGAACGCCCTTACACACACAATTTCAACAATATTATCAAGGATTTCTCCAGGGCCCAGCTGACGCTTTAAGGAAATGCTAATTAAAAACTACATTTATGACTTTCTTTCCCCTGCTTAATTATGATTTTAGTCAGACTCAAAGTTTTCAAACACACACACATAAATATATATGATTTCAAAACTCCCCTGAACTCCACAAGCAACCCTGTTATTTGGGACCCATGTGTGATTGCTAACATCAAAGGCTATCAAAATGGACGTGAGATGTGTTTTAAGCACTGTGACAATTTGTCTTTTATTTATGTGTCATGTTTAAATAATTATTGTAGGCATATAATTACTGTCATGGTTTCTTGGTTAAAATGTATGTACTATTATTGATGTTCAGTGGCATTATGGTGGATGTAATGAACACAGTAAAATGTGGCTCACAGACTCTAAGTTATGTTATCAGAACCTTACTGTTTCTAGAGGAACTTTTTATCAGTCACAATGATGTAGGGACCTGCTATGCCCCAATTATGTTGCCTAGCCTGGTGCCATGTTGACTGTTTCTTGACCCTGGGCTGCACAAACTCCCCATGTGTTGTTACAATTATTACATTTATTACTTTGGATATACAAGAGATATTGTAACCAGGACCCCTCACTCTGGCCTCAGATAGTCGTAGAAGTTGATAAACTTTACAGAATAGATAACCCCCACCACTTCTGACAGCAGAGCAAAACCAGAGGGGGGTTAGCTAAAGAAAGTGGGTTGGGGGCCATGTGATTATTTTTTTTAATTTTTTTTAAATGCATTGGAAAAGAAAGAATAAAGTCAGTCTGTCTGAACTAAGAAAATGGGCATGAGTATTTCTTGTATTATGAACTAAGGAATAGGAAAAAATGGTTACTGTTTTTTTTATAGATTAGTAAGAGCCTGTGATCTGTGATTTCCGGAGTTCCTGAGAAGTGGTCTTGAAGCATGCTGGACGCTGAGAGACTGAACACAAAAGTCACAATCTAGAGGGAGAGTCAGGGGTGTATGTGGCCCATCATCTCTGGGTTGCCTCAATATATATATATGTGTGTGTGTGTACACTTGTCCTATAAATTATTCAAAACAAACAAGAATACCGGGGCTAACATCCAATCAGCAAAATCAGTGAGCTATAAGTGAGAGAGAAAAAAAAAGAGAGAACAAAAATGTTATGTGAAGGTCTTGTCTTCATTTATAAAGCATTAAGATATGGATTGGTAACAAAGTATGTCAGTCTGTTAGGTGTCCTCATTAACATATGTCAGCACTTCCTAACCAATCTGCTTCGGTTTATGGAAACCAAATATATACTGAATTATCACATTAAAAGATCACTGTAATGCTCATGTGAACATCTTACAAAGACTAATGAATCCAAAACTAGCCATAAAACCTGGAAATTATTATGACACATGAGCTACATTAGCAGACATTTTATTAAGATAAATGTTTTCTCTTCCAATTCTATAAAGGATAATTGAGCATTTGATGTTAGTAAGCTTGAGGGGCCAGGTAATTTTGAAAGCTGATTAATATTACCTTAGTGTGTGTTTCCAGAAAGTCTAAGAGCTGCATGAAGCATGACAAATTAACTTATAAAGGGTTTCATTTTCTTCCAGTTGAAGACTATTCACTGTTAGTAATAACATGCCCTGTGGTTTATATAAGAGAACCTTAGTGGCGTAATTGGATCAGAGAGCCCTTAGTTTCTGGCCCTGTGCTCTCCACTGCACAAAGGGAATCAATTACCCAATTATACTCAATGGAGGTCTAATCTGTTAAGAAAATCTCATCCAAAATGTGTCTCAAACAACAGCTGGTATGCAAGTATTGCAGTAAAAAAGCCCTGAAATCTCTTAGATATAATTACTCCAGATAAGCAAGGTGTCATGGATGCCTGTAGGCCAGATTAGGATGTCAGTCCATAACACAGAAATCTTTCTTATAAATTCCTTTCCATAACTTTATCATTAATTAAAGCTTCTTTAAAATAATATAAAAATATACTTTTTTAAAGATTTTAAAAGATTATAAATTGTAGTTACATATATGATCCTGGAGTGTATCAATCATCTTCCTTCCAATCCCTTTAAATGACTAATGAAATAATGCATTTATTGCATGCTCTTTTGAAGAGCTAGACTTGATAATAAGTAAGAAAATTCTTGTAACGTGTGTTTTGCTTCTACAGAATGGATGTTTAAATGTTTCATAGAAGTAACAGAAAGTTGATCATTACTGCATCACAAAAGGTATTTCATTTTCATTTCCAATAAAGATTTATAAAAGAAAGTTTATGGTGTGCAAAATAGTAAAAGAAGCTCAACAAAACATATCAAGTAAAATTAAACATGCTGGTGCCACTACATATATAAAATTAACCAGAAAACATGCTCAGGAAATTACATTCTTCTACAGCAAATTAGGATTTCTAGATGGAAAATATGCAAATGTGGCTATATTGTATCTTTTATTTTGATAAAGATCAAAAAATGGACTGCAAAGAATGGCATATCTGCACAGATTTTGGACCCACAAAAAGTTCTCCAGTAATAAAATGGATTGGTCTTACATATTAACAAAAATACATATCGTAATGCAGGATGATTTATATGATCTGGCATTGGTGCATTGACTGAAAATGTCTCTGGAAACATCAAAAGTATCATGGATCTAATAGAAGTTGTCTGCCACGTGTCTAACACTGGAGAATGAATTAATCATCTTGGCAATGATGGATGAGGGAATCCTTGTTTACAAAAATTCTTCTGCAAGACGGATTATCAAATACAAAATGAATACTCACACACAGTCATTTCTCAGACATCGTACATTAACAAAACATCATCTAGCAACAAAAATAATACAGTGCTGCTTATAAGAATGAAATTCCAGATGGCCAACATGTCAAATCCAAAATGTTAAAATGAATTGCTATCCACCTACAATACAAAACAACTCTCCTGTTCAAATTATATTGATAATATTCTCAAAACTTGCACTACCACTTTTTTTATAAATGCTAGGTTTCGATCTTACATTAGAAACAAAGATACTGACGGGCTGGAGACCTACCCAGGCACTGGGTTCGGTCGGAGGGCCACGTGACCTGTGCAGGCCCGGGAGTATGGGAGAGTAGGAGGGACTTTGCTAGGGGCAGAGCCACCTAGGGGATTGGCGCCAATTTGGCCATTATGCCCCCAGCTAGCCAAGAAGTTAGATCCCACCCATCCCTAACATTGGGAGCATAGGTGTTAATCTATTGTAAATGGAAAATTATGTGTTTAAAAAAAAAAAAAAGGATTGGAAAGTATGTGTAAAAAAAAAAAAAAAAAAAAGGAAAAATAAAGTAAGCGGTCAAGTATTTTAGTTTAATCTGTCTACGTCATTAACAGTTGTATATGCTTTCATTTTCAGTTTGATTTACGATGTGTTTGTCTTTGTTGTTGTCACAGCGTGGCGGTGGTGAGGGGAGTTGCCGGGACAGTGGTAAAGTGGGGGTGATCCTACCCTACGGGGGTACGGATGCTCCATCAAGGTAGGCCCTGGACGAGGGTCAGGGCGCAGAGTGTACTGTCTCGGTCGTCAGGCTCCTCCCCTCTCTTTATGTATATTTAAACAAATGGTATTGTTATTATGTGAATTTGGGTTTACAAATAAACGCTGTGGCCAGTATCTCCCCCAAAAAAGTGGTCGTGTCTAATTATTTAATTAGAGGGTTTAGGAAGTGTTTGTGCCTAACAAATTATTTCTAGGAGAAGTTATCCCAAAGGGTCATACGTACATACCCACTGGGCCTTTCACGGGTCAAGCCGTGAAAACCTCAATGGCAGTCTTATCCCATGACAAAGTAAAACCGTCATCATTTACAGTCAAGCTATGAGATCCTTATCTGTAGAGACACAACATATATGTAACAGCCATACAATTCAGCAAGGTGGAGACATGGAAATAAGGATTACCACCCAATAATTTGAGGATAATAGATCCATAACAACATGGGATACCCAAAAATAAACCTCTGCAAAAGAGACAAAATACAGAAAATAATTAGGAACCACTTAAGTCGCACGTAATCCTCAACTGGAAGTTGCAACTAATCCCTTACATAGATAACCAACTAAAAGAATGGCTTCTAGATACGCCTCTTAAAATTCATAGTTGTTTCATCTGGCTGTAATTGATTGTTGCATTTATCTTGAAATGTACAAAAGGACTACATACGAAAAAAAGGACAGACAGGACTTTAAACATATTTAAAACATTTACACAGTATAAGACGAGCAAAACTCACATAAAAATAAATCATCAAAGTAAACTTCAAAACAATTAATTAAAAAGTTGAAAATAGCTATACAAGCTTAAAGAATATCATGCAACTCTTGAAATGGGGAAATGCCCCAGCAAGCAGTTTTTATCACATTCTGGGCTATAGCTTTCTACCTAGGAAAAAACTTATTTTTTTCCTCCACTTGTAAAACTGGTACAGTGTCCAGATGGAATTGACCCACTTCGTAAGCAATTTACTGTGGGAAATGCACAGTTGATGGAGCTTGGGTATGTCTTGGGTTTGTGATGTAATTGAGCTCCATAAGACCCTTCTCTAAGAGATTTGTGAGCTTAGCTAATGCCTTTCTTTGTCAGAAAACACGTAGGCGGAGTGGAGAAGTAGTTCATCAGCATAAAAGGAAATGGTTCCTCTCTTCACAAGAGCATTAATGAAAAATGTAAAACATTGTTTTGTACTGTTAAAGCATAAATATCAATTTGATCAAATGAAAATTATTTATCAGATCCCTGTATTAACATATTAGAGGTGTGGAAATATTTTCAAATCTATTACCAAGTATGCCTTGTGTTTCCCTTATAAGAATCCAAAACATAAAAATGTATAATGTAGAGAGATATTAAATAATCAAAAAAATGCACAATAAATCACATGATATCATTGATTTTAGTAAATGCTATATATAACCACTACCAATAATATAAGCTATTAACAATTTCCATCATGTTAAATAATTGAACATGTGGCTGGATTGCATGACAGTCACACGGTCTAAAATATTAAAGTTCAAACTCTGTGATAGGGTTGGGGGTGATGCAGAAAGATTAGAGCAGCCCCAGGTTAAATATTTCACTGCCTTTTCACTCCACAAAAGTGAAACAAAATGTGGGCAGTTCAGTGCAAGTACAGTCATAAATTGTTAAACTGATATACCTTCAATTTGTAAGATGATACATTTATCCTATAAAAAGTGTAAAATATGCCACTAAATAATATCTATTATTATTTTTTGTTATTATTGTTTATTTGTAATTTGCCAACATATTTTGTAGAACTATACATGAGTTAAGAAAAAGGCAAAAAACAATAGCAATATTAATACATTGCAAAGGATGGAGGGCCATATATTTGAGCTTAGAATCCAGTGTCCAAAGTGAATTTATGAATGCACGCAAAAAAGAACAAACATACATAAAAGTCCTTGAAGGATAGCTGGGGTGAGAATATTATATTGAAGCTAATGGGAATCTAATTGAGAGATTTACACAGAAGATAAAAAGAAAGGGATTTGAATTAGGAAAATTATTTTCACATCTGATTTCAAAGTAAAATGAGTATAGTATAAGTAGGGTCAGCAGTGTTCATGTTTCTGAGAAATTACTGCATGTACTGACTTGGTATGAGATGAAAATATTAAAGGGAAGCTGAAATGCAAACACTGTGGTTTCAGAGTCATCTTTCAGGTGGCAAAAGAGTGCCATTTACTATTATATTATTATAGTTAATTTATAATGCGTCAACATATTCCGTAGCGCTGTACATAAGTTGAGTTCAGACAAAGATAAATACAAATTACCAAACAGCAAAGCAAGGAGGGCCCTGTCTTTGAGCTAGGAATTCAATGTCCATGGTGCATTACCAAAGTACTTAGGATAGAAACTCGCAGACTTACAATCTAAGGGACAGTGAGTGGTAAAAGAGGGAGAGAGAGGTGATAAGTGTGTTAGGGTGCAAGGTGATACGCTTCTTTAAGGAGATGTGTTTTAAGTGAGGTTTTAAATGTTTTGAGGCAAGATGATAATCTGGTAGAGTGAGGCAAGGAGTTCCAGAGACTAGGGGCAGCACGAGAAAAGTCCTGGAGGCGGGAGTGAGAGGAGGTGACAAGAGTTGTAGAAAGAAGAAGGTCATTAGCAGAACGAAGAGGGCGGGCAGGGGAGTATTTGGAGATGAGAGCAGAGATGCACAGGGAGCGTTATTGTTGAGGGCTTTGTAAATTAGGGTCATAATTTTAAATTGTATTATTGAGGCTAAGGGAAGCCAGTGGAGTGATTGACAGAGAGGTGATGCAGACACTGAACGTTGTGTACGGAAGATGAGTCTAGCAGAGGCATTCATAATGGATTGAAGTGGAGATAGTCGGGTGGTGGGTAGGCCAACAAGAAGCGAGTTGCAGTAGTCTAGTCGAGATATGATGAGAGAGTGTATAAGGATTTTAGTTGTGCCTTGTGTAAGATGGTGACGAATTCTGTATATGTTTTTTAGATGGAGAAGACAAGATTGAGTTAGTGATTGTATGTGAGGGATGAAAGACAGAGCGAGGTCCAGTAGAACCCCAAGACAACGGCTTGGGAGGTGGGGGTGATGATGTTGTTGTTGACAGTGAGAGAGATGTGAGGAATTGACACTGTGGGAGTAGGATGTTCCATAGAAGATTTATATTGTACAGCAGAGAATAATCTGAAAAGTTTTGTGTTACAGAAAACAGAAATAGCAAAGCAGATGAATAGGTGAGTTCTGTTCGGGTACAATGTATGAAGGTCAAAACCAGTGCTAGATCTAATTTATGGAAAGCCACAGTGTAAAATAATGTTGGGTCCCCTCTAACAGCCTATATATATGTAAATATATGTAGGTGGTTAGATCATTCCTAGATAAAATTAATGAACTGCCCTGCCCCCTATTAAAGTCAGAGACACTTCTTACTTCAGGTAGCAGAGGGCCCCATCCTGTTATGGGTCCCGATATTTTGCACTTGCTGAACCAGAAGTAGCTCCGTCACTGGTCAAAAGTACAGAAGGACAATGGGGCATGAAGAGCAAGGTAGAGAACTAAGGAGACAGAGTCATTCTGGACAAAATATTCACAGACTGTAGAAGAGGAGAAATTAGAAATATGACTGTTACACACAATACTGGTTAATTGCTATAAAAAAGATTTTGTGGGAGGTAGAAAGAAAATAATTAAGATTGGTAGACCTAGCAATTGGGCAGAGTCTTGTAATGACATGGAGCCAGACAGATATATAATGATTTTGCTTTTTACGTCATTGTAGGATACTATGTGCGTCAGACAACCATACAAAAATCACATTAATTTTAGCATTTACATGAGTATCAAATGCATTTCAAGACATTTATGAGCTGTATCTAAACTCTTGGGATTACAATACACTAAATTAAACTGGTATGTACAGTTATTTAATTAACCATTTTAAGCCAATAATAATTTTACACCGTTTGATATTAGACAGCATATGGAACTGCCAATCTAAAGATGCAATCCCATGTAAATGACTCAGAATAATGTAGCTGCTAGAGTGCTTTGTAACTACATACGTTTTTTCTTTGAGTGCTTCTGAATAAAGACTAACATCACAATAAAATGTAATTTAAAGAACTGGAACTGATAATGTAAAAATATTTGGAAAAATGATAAAAAATAAAAACAATCTTTAGTTATTATTAATATTAACTATGGTATGCAGTTATTGTTTATACTATCATTTATCTCTGAAGGTTTCAGTTCTCAGACTCCTTCCTGCCTTAAAAGACTCATAAGTGGGTCAATTACTGTATATATTTTATAGAAGTGCAACAAAATATGTACAGTACAGAGTTCACAGATATCTTAAAAGACAACGGAGGAAATGACTAGGCCTGATATCTTATTAAATGTTGTTTTTATTTTCTTAACGTTACTCAAGGATTTGTCCAATAATTCCTTAATTCCAGCTCTTAAAATAGCATCCATTGAATATGAAACTACTGTCACCCTTTAAATAATTGTTTTCAGTACTTGTATCCAGTCCTTTACAAGTCAGTAATGATAATTGTACATTAAACTGCCTGAATTAAATTGTCACTAAGCTGATGATGATATCAGACAAAATGGAGTAGTCAAAAATATCAAAAGCCTTCCCATTGTGAGCCTTGGCAGTATTGTAACAATTTCACAATATAAACGTCTACATTGCCCTGCAAATTATCATGTAACTAGCTAGGAAACTAAAAATACACACAGACCTATATCCACATATATGAGTAACGTAGGTTTAGCTAACAAGAGTACAACAGCTATAATAAAAACATAATGCTTTAGTCAGTGATACAAGCAAACAAACAACTACTACTCTGGATTTACAACCTTGACCAGTATTGGGCAACAAGCCTTTGAAGGTCCACTGTCTGATCTCCTTAGTAAAAAAACAAAAAAAAAACGGTTGTCCATCTTAAACAGCACAATCTCTATCTCCCATTAATCCATCTATCACAGCATTACCAGTTTTGCTACACGTACAGCAGAAGGGTTAAATGCATTGTCCAGCCCCTTCAGGACTTGGGGCCTTCAGGTGCAATTGGCCACCCATCATTATTTGAGACCAGTGGTGGGCAGTTTGGTCCTACGAGGGCTAACAACAGCCCAGGATCTCAAAATGTCTCTGCTTGAACACAGGTGGGTTATTCGGAATGACTGAGACAGAGTAACTCATAAAGAACCTGAATCCACAAGAATACAAGAAGAGAGATTCAGGAATCATGGAGCATTAGTGGTCATCACAGGGTATATACAGATATTGGGCAAGGATTCTACAATCTTTCATAATTAATGAATTTGACGTAATATAATTTGACACAATATAATGGAGTGTCACATAAGAATGCCCATTCACATAACTGAAAATATACAATTTAACAAGAATGAGAGTTGATTTCTCATTTAATTATAGTGCAATAATCTTTGTATTTTCAGATTTTTAAAAGGGCAATAATGCCAAACCATAAATATTACTTACATGAACTTGCTTAGGAAGAAATCAAGCAAACTAACACTATTTTGAATTCACAATTCATCCACAGTATGAATGAAATTAATTTATTGTTTAGGTTTTGCTTTGTTGGTTATCAATGACATAATATTCAGGGACAACATTAAGCGTCACATGCAGCTCTGTATTGAGCCTCATTTGAATCTAGAACAAATATTTCTGTTATGCTTCAACACTGTAAATAACAGTATCTGATCACATATAGTAAAGGGGAATTTGCATTTTTGGCATATTGCTACAATTAGGATACTGTGCAAACCTGAACTCTGGATACCTTGTACTGCGGGGATTTTCAGTTAAAGAAGTTTGAGCCAAAGACATGTTGAGACAGACAGGAAAACAAAGAATTACTAATACATGTTACAAATTCAGTGACTTGTATACTGCCTCTCCTTATAAGTACATATTTTCACTTTCTTAACTGTCTGTTGGAAAAGGTACAAAACAAGAGAGAGACGCCTGTAAAATCAGTTCCCATTTATTAATCAGTGATTGCAATGTGGTGACACATGAGTGACTAGTCCTGCGTTTTCTCTTCAAGTCTGTGATATTAGTTTTTGATTGTAACTATTATGGATCTCTTTAATTAATATTCTAATTCAATGGGTTCTGCAGTGTTGAAAGCAGGAATATCATGCTCCTCTACCCGGGGATACCACAAATATATCATAAATTTAAATGACCACTGTGTTCATATATTTAAATGCACTATTTTGAACATATAAACTTGAAAAAGGCAAATTTTTGTTCAAAATTTAAAAAAATAGTACTGCCGCTAATGTTGCATTTTATACAGTGCCCTGCAAAAGTATTCACCCCCTTGGCATTTTTCGTGTTTTGTTGCCTCACAACAAATAGGACAAAATAACAGAAAAAGTCAATGTGCATAACTATTCACCCCCCTAAAGTCAATACTTTGTAGAGCCCCCTTTTGCGGCAATCACAGCTCCAAGTCGCTTTGGATAAGTCTCTATAAGCTTGCCACATCTTACCACTGGGATAATTGCACATTCCTTCTTGCAAAACTGCTCCAGCTCCTTCAAGTTGGATGGTTTGCTCTTGTGAACAGCAATCTTTAAGTCTGACCACAGATTTTCTATTGGATTGAGGTCTGGGCTTTGACTAGGCCATTCCAACACATTTACCCCTTAAACCACTCAAGTGTTGCTTTAGCAGTATGTTTGGGGTCATTGTCCTTCTGGAAGATGAACCTCCGTCCTAGCATCAAATCACGCACAGAGTGGTACAGGTTTCGCTCAAGAATATCCCTGTATTTAGCACCATCCATATTTCCCTCAACTGTGACCAGTTTCCCAGTCCGGGCTGCTGAAAAACATCCCCACAGCATGATGCTGCCACCACCATGTTTCACTGTGGGATGGTGTTCTTTAAATGATGTGATGTGTTGGGTTTGCGCCAGACATAGCATTTTCTTTGATGGCCGAAAAGTTAAATTTTAGTCTTATCAGACCAGAGCACCTTCCTCCATACATTTTGGGAGTTTCCCACATGCCTTTTCACAAACTTAAAACATGACATTTTGTTTTTTTGCTGAAAGTAATGGCTTTCTTCTGGCCACTCTGCCATAAAGTCCAACTCTATGGAGCGTACGGCTTATTGTCGTCCTATGTATAAATACTTCAGTCTCTGCTGTGGAACTCTGCATTCCTCCAGGGTTACCTTAGGTCTCTGTGCTGCCTCTCTGATTAATATCCTCCTTGCCCACTCCGTGAGCTTTGGTGGGCGGCCGTCTCCCTCCCTTCCCCTCACCCACCAACCACAACTCAGATTAAATTTATAGAGCCATGGAAAACACCTGACTTCCTACTTGCAGATATATCATCTCAACACTAGGTGTCAGCCAACATACTAGACTTTCACCTCAGATCCCTCCCCTCTCCCTCTAAAATAAAACTCTATCTTTCACTTGCTTCCTGACCCTTGCAATTCCTTATTTGTTACTCTTTTCCAGTTCTCTGAACTTTAATTCCCTTTAGATTGTAAGTAGCGAGTTTCCAGTCTTCTAGGGTGCTTTGGGATAAAGCACTTTCTGCTAAGATTCTAAGCTCGAAACAGGGCCCTTCAACTTTTGAATTTGTTTAACTTGCATTTCCCCTGCTCTTATCCCCTGTACAGCGCTGTGGAATATGTTGGCGTGATACAAATAAAAGATAATAATAATAATAATAATAATAACAATAATAAGGTTTGCTGTTGTGCCATGTTCTTTCCATTTGGTTATGATCGATGTGATGGTGCTCCTGGAGATCATCAAAGACTTGGATATTTTTTTATAACCTAACCCTGACTTGTACTTTTCAACAACATTGTCCCTTACTTGTTTGGAGAGTTCCTTGGTCTTCATGGCATTGTTTGGTTACTGGTGCCTCTTGCTTAGGTGTTGCAGCCTCTGGGGACTTTCAAAAAAGGTGTGTATTTCTAAAAAATAGTTTTATGTATATATTTTTCTCATTTCACTTCACCAACTTAGACTATTTTGTTCTGATCCATCACATAAAATTCAGATTAACAAAACATTAACTTAAGGCTGTAATGTAACAAAATAGGTAAAAAGTCAAGGGGGGTGAATACTTTTGCAAGGCACTGTATTCAATTATGTTTCAGTGTGATTCAACATTTTGGGTTCTGCTGATCAACTACCCACCAGTGCATTCATTAGGTCTAATGGAGTGATCATAAGATTACAAAGACACACTATAAAAAAGTATAGTTAGTCAAAGAACCATATAGAAAAATATGAGCACAGTGGCCCTACAAAAGCTAGTACTCTGCTTTTTTTAGCTTCTCCTAGTTCTCCCCTTGTGGTAGCTCCTCAGATTATAGACATGAAAAGTATACAATCAAATAGCCCTCACTGTTAGCAAGTCCCAATACAAAGTACTACAGGAACACTATTATTAGAAGGAACAAAACACAATGTAGAACAAAATAAGGTAGATAAAGGGGGCATGGTAAAAGAGAAACACAAAAATGGGTGAAAGTAGAATAAAATAAATGAGATTTAAAGAAGAGAAATGGAGAGAGGGCAAGCTCTTACAAGAGAAGGGCCCTCTACACTTTCTGTATCAGAATGTACCTCTTCACATGTTTGTCTTATGCATTCACTGTATCCTCTGTACATAGTGCTATGGAATATGTTGGTGCTTTATAAATAAATGAAAATGTGTGGTGTGTGACTGTAATCCACAATGCTGTGTCGGGTTGCCTGGAACTCATATGAATCTATCTTGGGAAGATTAACTCGATATCTTACTCTAAGGCCAGACTTTTATTGCCCTTTCCCAATTAGCAACTACTTTAGTCTTCATGATTTTAATTGAGGTCTTTCCGTGGTTGTAATTCATTGATCTAAAGTATGCACCTACAGGAGTGTCCTTCCCTGTTCGTGCTTGACCCTTGGCTTTTTTCCTTAGCTGACTGTTTACTGTTCCTGGATTGCACTGTATTCTCTCTGTTTTGTGTCTGCTTACCAACAATATCTTGAACACCAAGAAATGGACCCTCTAGACTCAGGTATCTATGCATGTGGTCTGTCTTAACCTCCCAACCACACACTGTGTTGCTTCCATTTCTGCCAACTGCAATGTTACACTAATAATATACTTCAGATCTTTAGGTATTACTATGCATACTTGTGAAATATTTGGTATATACTTAATATATTGACTCTACTCTTTGTACAGTTAAGTGAACAAGGCAGTCCTGTATAAATAATAGAGAATAACAATTATAATAAGCAATAGCCATCCTTATACTTAACTGTATTAGCAAATAAGAAACCCAGCAACATGAACAGCCAATCCACAGGTCAAATAAAATGTAATTTTTATTAATTACATAAAACGTTTAGAGACAAATTGGGAATAGCCACGGTACCATTATGCTTTTGTGCAGAAAACACCTGGTCACAAGTTGATTACCAGACTAGTTTTTTTGCCACAAACACAAAATGAAAACAATTAACATAAATAATTATTTTACAAACAACCAATATACTCCCATTTTGCTGAAGCATCTACAGCATGTTAATCATTTTTATCAAAGAATTTGAAAAACGTTATTTGTCCTCAAAAATGGTGCAATTTAAAATAAGACACAAAAACAAAAATTAATCAACCACCAAACAAAGTATATAGACAAGTGAAACAAGTGACCAGATGACTACGATAGAGAAAAACAGTGTGGAACCCTATGATCCTCAGGAGAATCCTCCTATCTGGAACATACAACTGAGGTTGGTACCCCAATGTTTGTCTAATGTGCCCTATTTGTAAGATAGATAGAAAGCAGGGATTCTCATATATCCCGGGCTATTACATCAAGTAGCAGACATCAAACACGCATATTTGGGGCACTTTACTTAAAAGGTTGAAAATCCCTGCAACTTACAACCATGTAAACCTTTTAACTTTCAAGCTCGCAGACATACGGCATGTATAACTATTTAGCTTTATCACAGAACAAGTATAACAATGCAGAAACCCAAGTAATCATGTTATTCCAGAAGTTGGAGTTAAATTTGGAATATGTTGACTAGTTCCAACAGTTAAGATCCAGTACGTACATTTCCTTCCTAGAGAGGACTTTAAAACTACCATCAGAAGAGGTCACACATTTAAAGGCATCAATGTCTTTAAATGTTGAAAGGTTGGAATAATTATTTCTCTATATGTCTGCATATGTCTATTATTAAATAGTTATCTGCAACTGGTAAATGGATAATTGCATTTGGGAAATTCTAGTCTATGGTGCTTTGTAAATAAAAATGATCTAATTCAGAAATTTACAAACCGATCCATGCATCAAAAGTTATTCATGAGATTAATTCAATGGGTCTGACAAGTAATTGAATGATTGAATGACACAAAAAACAATGAAATTAGTAAAAGTGAATAAATAGTACAAGAGTGACTGAATAATAAATGTCATTGTTTAGAAAAGTACATGACATTTTTCAATATGGTACAGTGCAATAAAACTAATATACAACAAAAAAAAATAAAAAATCATTAAGTGGTCCCCAATACCTCTCAAGCGGTCCATTCACGTACACATTCGTTTTCAATCAATCCTGGGGAAAATAGTTTAGGAACAGTTGCTCTAATCAATATTTATGTTGGGCAGACTTACAGCCTTATTAAATTGTGATTCAGTAAATTTAGAAGGGCTCTATATAAGCACACAGCATATTTTATTTACAGAAGTTTTCAGTTAGGTAAGACCTTGCTTTTGGATAGAAGTTCACGAACTAAAAAGTTCTGTAAAAAAAAAAATGCTGTGTGCCTAAATAGAGCCCTTTTAAATTTACCGAATCGCAATTTAATAAGGCTGCTAATTTCAAACATAAATCACTCAAAGTGATAATATTCAGTATTACATTCATGTCAGTTCCCATGCTCTAGCAGAGTCTTTTGTAATCTACAGTAGTCCTTTAACTGGAGTCTTCTTTAGAGTACGATTTATTTATTTTTTTAACTTATTTTATTTTGTATTTCACAAAACTTGCCTGAGGAACACTTAGAAACAAATTAAGAAAAATTGCACTATTTAAAAAAAAAAAAAAAAAAGTGAATTAAAATGTTTAAACTACCATTACACCTTTTCAATCTACTCTTATTGTGCAGTCATAGCTGAATTATTTTGACATTTTTATTATTATCAGTGGAATGAACACAAATTCACTTTATGAGAAAAATCTATGTAGGAGGGAAATCTTGGCAAATCAAAGTTTAAACAAATGAGGGGAATTATATTAATTTATAGAAAAAAAAGTTTCTTTATGCCAAAAAATCAGATTGATGAGGCAAGTTATTTCAATATATTATATTTGATGACATATTACAGGATATATTAGGGTCTGTTTAAAAGATAAAAGGAAAATAGAACATTTATTTAAATATATAATCAAGTTTTCCCCAAGGTCAGAATGTTTAAAGCAAGCAAGATCTATCACATTTTATTTTAATAGAAAAAAATGTTGAAACTCTTGTTAGGTTAAATTTACTGGTTCTGGCATTTTGTTCTGACACGCAACCGGTCTATCCAAGATATCCAAAAATATCTAGCATAGGTTGTACTAAGGAAGAGTAGAATAGAAGGCAATATCAGTGATCATCTTGTAGTGTGAACTCTACTGTATTGTATGGAGCCCCCTTACAACAATACATGTACAAAATTCAATGATGAGTAAAAACAGAACTTAGGCAGTGAGCGCCAAGGGCGCCCACTGCACTGGTGGAGATGAGCGCCATAGGCGCTCATCCCTACGACCCCGCACGACTTACGCATCATCCCTACGACCCACGGGACTACAGATCAAGACAAAGCTCAATTATCTAATTTACAGTGTGAGCCCGGTTGCAGTTTGAAAAAATTGCGTTAAAAAAATACGGCCTGTAACACTTTGCAAAAATCCGGACAAATTTAACGGGCGAACTGCGGCATTCAAGAAACAAAAAAAAAACACAAATTTGCCACAAATTAACTTCAAAACTCACGCACAGTACAGGGGGCGAGTCAGAATGCCTGTGAATGAGATTGCAAGTTAATTTGAGCCATATTTTGCCTTTTTTCACGAACGAAAATCACCTAAGAACAAAAACAAAACAAAACCAAAAAGAAACAACACCGAGGCTACACGACCCCTAAACATGCAAAAAAAAAAAAATAGGAGCCCGCAAGAAAACAATCCGAAGTGGAAAAAATACCAAGTTAACGGCCGAACTGGGCAAATCCAAAAAGAAAAAACAACTAATAGAATAAAAAAAACATTAAAAAAACATCACACACAGCACAGGGGGACAGCCAGGAAGTCTGGGACTGAGGTTGCATGCAAATTTAAACAGAATTTGTAGAGTTTCAGAACTTGAAAATCGCCTAGGCAACCAAAAAAAATGCTGGCCGAAAAAACCTGAAGACGAGGCTACATGACCCAGGCACATAAGACTTTTACCCACGAAAGTACGAGGTACAAAATACACTATTAGGAAGGATGGAAAATGAGACACCTTACACACTCACACACAGCACAGGGTGAGAGCCAGGGAGCCTGTGAGTGAGGTTGAAAGTTAACCTAAGGTATATTTGGCGTATTTTGGCAATCAAAAATCGGCTAAGCAAGAAAAAATATGGCGGCTGAATAAACGTAACTGGATGAAAACTAGGGCGAAGGCAGTAAAAAGGAGCTTGAAGCCAGTAACACTAACACTTAATCTTAATCTTAAACCAAGTCAGTAACATTCATTGCGAGGCACCTAAACTACACGGGGGGGAGAGGTTAGCGATGAGTGCCGAAGGTGATCATTGCAAACCACCAAAGTAGATGGGGGAAAGGCTCGCAATGAGTGCCAAAGTTGCTCAGAAGGGGCAGAGCATCTCATTGTGGGGCAAACAGCATTTCCAGCCTTAAAATGTTTGCTAGTATATATATATATGTGTGTGTGTAGGTTTCCTGGCTTGTGCATAATCCATCCTTGGCTTTGCTTAAAGAGAATAAAACTGGCTATACATCATATTAGCAGTGTTTCTTCTATAATTAACCACCCCTGACTTTATTGTTTGGGTTGCATTAATATGGAAATAATCTATAAATGATCCTGAATACTAATTTGCCACTTTGATGTGCTAATTAGTATCACATGCTGCGAGCCTGTCTCCATGGTGGCCAAAGCAATGTCTCATGCTATCATGTAGTTAGACCTTCTCCCCCACTCTGAACAACCAATTAACAAACAGAGCTGCACCTTAGCATGAAGTAGTAAGAGACAAACAAATGCTTTTGATATTAGTGAAAATGTATTTTCATGTCACACAAGGTGTTAAATTTAAGAATAAATTGTAATTCAGGCAAGTGGCCAGGCTGGTCAGACGAGTGATTCAGCAATATTTGGGAGGATTCCCAGTGTGTGACGCTCTATTGCTTGTCACGGCAAGTTTTAGTAGTAACACCATGGACACTAACAAACGCAAGGAGGATGACATATGTTTATGCAAGGAGTTATATTGTTCATTGTACTACTTCACATTAAAAAAGTTCAGCTACACCTTATATTTTCTATTTTATTACACAATACATTTTCAAGGAATTGAGGGAATTCCTTTTCCATTATTTGCAGTATTTTATCAAACTAGATGCAAACAAAAACACAAGCCTCCAATGGCAAAGCAGCTGGACATACAATGGAGAGAAGCAGCTCATATAGACCAGTTGTTCTCAGCAGCCAGGTCTTGGACTGGTGCTGCTCCCTCAGACCTTATCAACTGGTCCTCAGTGACAAAGAGGAATGAGAAGAATCTAACACTTTAGACTTAACAATATCATTGGTCACAGTTATAGATAGGTTATGGAGCAATGTGTGTTAAAATGTACTCTGTTCTCATCACTGCAAAATGTAATATCCCACATGAAGAATACGAAAAGTTTTGGGTTTCAATGGTGGCCCCAGAAGCAGTCCCCGGGACCACTAAAAGTTAACCAGCTGGTCCCCAAGTCAAAAATGTTCATATTTTAATTATAAAAGTTATGATGCTTTTTTCCCTTTGAGTACCATTTTTACTGCTATGCAGTTAAAAAAAATAAACAAATGAAACCCTACTGCATGATACAGTAGCCCTCTGGTTGGGTAGAAGTTTAGGTCATTTGTGCCCTAATTTGTAGCGTGGCAAACTGACTCCAGTCCCAAAATGCTCATCAATTCTCATCTACACAAGAAAACTAGCAAACACCAGACACATGTTTCATCTACAATGGATCTTCTTCAGGGAGGTGCTATTGATATTTTTTAGTACAGTCGACAAGGGTCATAAACAAACCTCAAACGTCTGACTGAAACTCATTACACAAAACAGAAATGAAAATATTTCAATAAATAGAAAAACTCAGACATAAAAAAAAATAGGTGGAAGGATTAATGCTTCTCTAAATGATTACATTTATGGTGATAATAAAAAAATGACTTTCAACTTTTATCACTTTCTAGTCATAATACAAAACAAATATTGTAGGTACAGTATTTGTTCATTTTGATCGCTGTTTTAGCAGTTAAAAGAGGTAAGATCTTAATGACAATACCTATAAATTTTGCTCTAGGCCAAGGTGTCAAACTTAATTAGTGCTACGCAGTTGGTTTTGGAAGAAGAAAAAAAAAAAAACTCTCACATTAATGTAGTCAAGCAAGTACATAATGTAATAATAGTGGAGGCTTGTTCTTTTGTCTTGAAAGAAGGAAGATTAGAGCTCAAATAAGACAAAGCGCAAAAGGTGTGGTCAAAAGAGTAAGAAAAACAATCCTAGTATCCCACTATTATTCTGATATATCATTAAATAATTATATGACTTTATGATAAACAAAGTGTACACATAATCCTTTAAATCTCCAAAAAGTCAGAGAATGCATAACTGATAAATAATTATTAAACTGCTGGAAGATGTAAAAAAGGCAATTATTTGTAAGTGTAAGCAGATTAGAATTTGTGTACCAAAAACAGTTGTTTGCCCATTATGTGTTGTTAAAATAAATCAGATTTAAAACGTGCAGTAAACTATAATATGTGTGTGCCAATTCCGTACTAAAATCAAATGCATAACATGTGAGATGTGTCTATACGGATGTTTATGGGTGTGTATGAGGATGATTTGAGAGTATGTGTGTTGGCATCTAAGGGCATGCATTGTTTATTGTGGTGTGCATGTTATTTATCTACGAGCGCCAGTGTGAGGGCATGCATTGTTTATTGTGGTGTGCATGTTATTTATCTATGAGCTCCAGTGTGAGGGCATGTGTTCAGGAGCCTGCTTGGGAGCATGTTTATACATGGGCTTTGGCGCTGTATTTTTATCTATGGGTGCCTGTATGACTGCATTTGCTGTTTTGAGTACATGTATTTTGTATGTGTTGGTGCTTAAGATCATGCGTTCTGTGGGTGCCTGATTAAAATCATGCTTTGTTTTATATGTCTGAGACGGTATAATTACAGGAATTTTTAAGCACATGTTCTTTATGTGTAGGCATATATTTAAGTGCATGCATTTGTGGGTGACATAGCATGAATTGAATATTTGTGAGTGCCTGTTTGGATATACAGTAGGTATCTGTATAAGAACATGTGTTGCTTTTATACGAGTTGTGACAAATGGAGACCCTCCTCCCAAGTTGTCAATTAATTGTGGGATTTTGTATCTTTTTTTTTGTATGATGTGAATACAATATATTAGCAGATAATATAATGAAACTGGAAGAGGACATTGTTTACTGTCTGTTCTGTGGGTCTAGGGGAGTTAAAAATACTCCTGACGTCATTTCAGATTGTAGTTGTGCATTTAATTTTCTATTTTGATTCGATATATGAATTACGCTTTAAAATGATTTAATTCACATGCATAGCTCACAGTCTCATTGAGGTACACAAGCCCCTTCACCATGACAAGTTAGCAATCCAGTAGTAGAGAAATGTAATACCAAGGCCTCATGACAAGAGGTCTTGGATGAATCTTAGAAATGTCAGATCTTAGCAAATCATATGCCATATGATAACAGAGGAACTGGGGATGGTCAACAAGAGTTCCACAAGCCCCCAAGACATATTTCTAGAACTGTTAGTGAATAACTTTAAACAAATTTGAAATATTCTTTTTTTTTCATAAATAGCACGGTAAAAGCTATTCAATTGAGGATGTCTTACTCACCTTAAACAACCTTCACAAACATTATGCTATGTAAATTATTTATACAATAGAGCCATTCAATTGAAACTATGCCACAACTATGATTCTAAATTCAACTTCTGTAAGTATTTGAATCTGCCAGTTTTTCAATCAGTCATTATTTCTGTGATTCACAGTGTATATGCATATACAGTTGTGCTAAAAAGTTTGCATACCCTGGCAGAAATTGTGACATTTTGGGATTTATTTTGAAACTATGACTGATCATGCAAAAAAAATGTATTTTATTGAAGGATAGTGATCATATGAAGCCATGTATTATCACATAGTTGTTTGGCTCCTTTTTAAGTCATAAGGATAACAGAAATCACTCAAATAGCCCTGATCAAAAGTTTACATACCCTTGTTACAGACACACAAGTTGACACACACAAGATAAAATGGCAATTAAAGGTTATTTTGGCTTTTTAAATTGCAATTAGTTTCTGTGTAAATAGTCAATGAGTTAGTTAGGTCTCACATGGATGCACTGAGTAGGCTATATACTGAGCCATGGGGACCTGCGTAAAAAATTAATGGAACTTCATAAATATGGAAAAGGATATAAAAAGATATTCAAAGCCTTAAAAATACCAGACAGTACTGTTCAATCACTTCTTAAGAAGTGGAAAATTTGCGGATCTCTTGACACCAAGCCAAGGTCAAGTAGACCAAGAAAGATTTCAGCCACAACTGCCAGAAGAATTGTTTGGAATACAAAGAAAAGCCAACAGGTAATCTCAGGAGAAATACAGGAAAAAGACAGTATGGTTGTTTCAAGGAGCACAATACGACAATACTTGAACAAAACTTAGCTGCATTGTCGAGTTGCCAGAAATAAGCCTTTACTGTGCCAATGCAATAAAAAAGCCTGGTTACAATATGCCCGACAACACTTTGACATGACTGTAATTTGGAGTGATGAGACCAAAATAGAGCTTTATGTTCACAACCATAAGCGCTATATTTGGAGAAGAGTCAACAAGGCCAACAGTGAAAAGAATACCATCCACACTGTGAAGCATGGTGATGGCTCACTAATGTTTTTTTTGGGGGGGGGGGGGGGGGTGAGCTCTAAAGGCACGGGGGAAATTTGTGAAAATTGATGGCAAGATGAATGCAGCATGTGATCATAAAATATAGACAAATTGCATTCTTCAGCACAAATGCTGCACATGGGACGCTCTTGGACTTTCCAGGATGACAATGACCCTAAGCACAAGGCCAAGTTGACCCTCCAGTGGTTACAGCAGAAAAAGGTGAAGGTTGTGGAGTGGCCATCACAGTCTCCTGACCTTAATATCATCCAGCCTCTCTGGGAAGATCTTAAATGTGCGGTTTATGCAAGACGACCAAAGTCTTTGCATGACCTGGAGGCATTTTGCCAAGAGGAATGGGCAACTATACCATCTGCAAGAATTAGGCGCCTCATAGACAACTATTACAAAAGACTGCACCCTGTCACTAATGCTAAATTGGCAAAACACAGTATTAAGAAATAAGGGTACGTAAACTTTTGAGTACAACTGTACCATATATCACATATATAACAGATACTGGGATTTATTTAAAAAAGGGAGAAAAATGTATGCAAGAATAACCAGTGAAGTTAAAGGACCATAGAAGTCACCATATGTACTCTGCACCATATGTTAGAAAATCTGGTTACATTTTTAAAATTGATCAATAACTGATTTCTGTTCTAGATTTACATCATCTTTAAAAGTAGAGAGTGTTGTGCAGAGGTATGTGTTCTGTTTTAAAGATTTTTTTCATTGATAAGTCATAGGGTCAATTCCCTCTTTTGTTATTTATTTATTTATATATATCATCATATGTGTCAGTCAATACATTGGCCATATAAATAAAATGGAAGGCATTGGGTTAGAAAAAATTAGAACATTTTATGAAAGAACACATTTACCACTACACCTACACACTCTGCTTTAAAAAGTAAGTATAGAAGCTGTGCTAACTGCTCTGTTGCTGTATTAGCTGCTAGAATATAATCAAGTAGTTACAAACAACGTAGCCACTGCCCGATTCAAAACCTCTATACTTGATTCTAATTATTATGCATTACATCCCACATGGTACAGAGCTCATTACTCATTTGGGCAGGGGCAACACACTGAAATAGCTTGATCAATAGTTCTATTTATCATAACTTCATGAATTCAGGATCAATTCTAAAAGCTTCATTCAGAACATTCCAATTGAATAGCAAAGTAGCTTGCAACCTCACTTACGGGCCTCTGGATCTCTCGAAACCTCAATTAAATGGGGCCCCTAATTCTTCTTCTCTTTCCCCCATTTGGCTGAGCACAGCACCTTAAGGGGTTAATAAGCTGCTGTATAGGTGCTACGTATTCATGAAGTTTTGATCCTTGCTAAATATTTTGTGCAGATAAATTGCAATATAATTAGTCAGTTACAGAGGTGAAATGGCAGTAGACAGAATGGGTCAATTTAAGGATTTACACTAGTGTAGGATGTCAGTAAAGTAAACATGTTTAGCAATAAGACCAATAAACTACATCTGTAATGGGGATGCTCTATTAAAACATTATCCACGAACAGTGCAACACTGAGCTAAAAGAAAACTTGCTTTCTGCATGTAGGAACATGAAGAGAGAATTTCATTTCCTACTTTACTTGTCTTGCCTGTGGTTATTATTGTAACAAGTTATATCTGCACTATGTGTTAATAGAAAAAACATCTTAAGGGTAAAGTAACCTTTTTTCTTTTATACTACTTTTTATAGGATTTATGCGTATCAATAGAAGTACATCATGTACATGACAGCATTAGTAAAACAGATTAAAGGGGCTCTGTAAAGGATTTTTTCTTTGCAAGCATCTAAAGATATTTAAAAATAGAAGGGTCACTGCATTTATTGCAAATTCTTGATGACTTACTTACAGATGCCATACTCTGGGCTTTCCCCTCCTCCAATAACTCCTTGATTCACCCGTAAGTTAAATTGCTATTCAATTGGTGTCTTTTTTTGCGGACTCTGAACGTCTTCTGAGTTACAGCCTTGAAAAAAATGTCAATGGTTAAACTTGTAACTTACAGCCTCCTGAAACCTTTGATCTTTCACTTTCGCAAGTCTAAAAATCGCAAATCGCTATTCAATTGCTCAATTTCCCCAAGCCAGGCAAATGTTTTCACACCCGTAAATGGCAAATGAAGGATAAAATCCTGTGAGTGCTAAAGAGGACCCGTAAGGGGGTTAAACACCTATTCGTACCACTGTAAATGCAAATAAAAAAATCACTATTGCACTGTAAACTACGGGGAAAGCGATGACAGACACTAGAATTCATTGCACAACAGTCTCAAAGCCCGCAAATCGGCAGAAAATACAATTATTTTTATGTTTAATTTCGAGGGTTAAATCGATCTCGGGTATGAGTTAATACATATCAGGCCACCCATACGGACTAGAACAGAATTGGCATTTATTTTCATAATTCTTTATTTTGCGGGTTTGCGAGTCTGATCGCTTATCGGACCACTAAACCTAATTGATTGACATGCAACCTCCATGTTTTACTGCCGTAATAATGACAATCTTATTTTCTTTTGGCTGATTCGAAATGGGCGGTTACGGGCTATTTGAATTGATCATGTTCCCACCCTGAACTGCAATGACCCAGTGCATGGTTTACGGTTTCGGCTTTAGGACAGCAACTTGCGGGCTTGAGCAATTGAATAGCATCACAATCGGAGACGAACGGGAGCCCGCAACTCACCCGCAGACAATCGGCCATTAGCGATCGAGTTGCAGGCTTTATATTGAATATGGCCCTAATTATCAAGCAATTACAACCTTTTACTCCAGTCTATGCAACAATGATCACATTTGTAATTGTTTTTAGATACAAGTCCTTTCAGTCTCCTTTTAGTTCAATAGTGTTGCTTCTGAGTCTTCAAGCCTTGCTTGGTATCTCCGGAAGACTTTGATTGGTACCCTGGTATTAAAACTGGTATATTTTTAAAGCATCACTTGTAACTATATCTAGCTGGACTGCCATGTTTTTTTAAAACTGCAGAGTCATCAAAATGATATCCAAGCCACATATCTGGAAAATGTATTTAACAGACATTCTATGAGAGTAAGTAAAAAATGTCAGAAGGAAGATTCCTTCAGAGGAGCAAAGAGTACAGTGATCTATCTCTTCTACACCATAACTGAAAACTTACCATTCAAACATTCAAAGCCAATACAACCAATATTATTTATTTCTAGTGCTAAATTGAGGGTCTTAGAGAACCTTTGGAGAATCCCTCCAACTCCTTAGTTATTGTAAGGGGTAGATGTATTAAGAGATGACATACTCAAAGTTTATTCAAGGCCACTGTACATATGGACCAGTGAGTCTTTGTAAAACATATGCAAGCCCATAGCTTACATCTCAGAGGAAGGTTTATATTGGTAGACCAACATCAGTCTTCCAGATTCAAAGCTGCTAAACCCAATCCATTGGCTTCATGCCTACACAGTATTCAAACCAGACTCTCCTTGTCACAGTCAACTTATAAATCTTTTTAATGATCCCTTGTTCAATGCCACCAGTTCTAATACAGTATAATAAACTAAGATATAAAACCTGTATACAATTATATATACTAGCATTACTCTGAACTGGGTGGGGTGGTTGGAGTATGTATGTAGTAGCAATTTAAATAATATTTAAAAACAAAGTAACAGTACCCTTTTCTATTAGATAGTTAAGTCCACAGACAGTAGAAAATATGGTATTCAAGTGTGCTGCCTCAATAACTAATGTGCTCTGTACCAAGCGAGTATAATGAATATTAATTGGAGTTTAGTGTAGAGTCTTTGAATAAAATAGTAGCTATATCATATGTAACTACTAGTTTATATTCCAGCAACTGATGCAACAGCTATACAAATAGCATATCAAGTTAAGCTACAGGCTATGGAGCTGAAGGTCCTGGGCTCAAGGCCATATAAACCTATTTTGTTATTGTTTAAAAATCAGAACTAAGTTAAATCAGAACTAGGTAATAAAATAAACCAAATGTTAATATGAGCTAACGGTGCTGCTTTTTGAAAACAATGTTTGTGTTGCAATACACAAGCAAACAAAAATTCAACAAGTTCAAATAACTAAAATTGTTTAATTAATTCATATTAACCTTAGCTTTATTTTATACCCTAAATATCATATTTCTGATTTTAAACAAGAAAAAATATATGTGAGGTGGCAACTTCTAGGGATCCTCAGCTTCATACTCTGAAGGTCAACTTTTAGCTAATGTTTACATACACATATCAACATAGAGCATATAAATAATAAGGTTGAGTCTGTAACTGACACACATTATATTCTAGATATATTAACTTTAATAGATGTTTTTTAAAGCATAGTATGCTGGGGTAGCTGTAAATGTGTTTCCATTGCATTTTCCATTCTTTGGTACTAATCCAATGCGTTACACTTGTTTTTTTGGCAATAGAGATAATAAGCAATAACTAAAATGACAATACCTAAGTAAATTCTTGATCAATATTGAAAATGTAAACAACTTTTCCCCATGATTTTCCACTCTCTAGCTGAGCATGTGGTGTCTTCCGAATACATATGGTGAGGTGAGTGGTCCTTTAATGACAACATATTATTGCATTTAACTGTAATTAAAAAAACAACTGGGGCACTCTACTGAACTACTACCAAGATAACAACTATGTACATATTTCTTAAGAAATACATCCTGCATACATTCACCAATTAAGATATTTAATTCAATTAATATCTACAATATATTGCTATATCATTTGCACCTTTTAAGCATAACTATGAAGTTATGATGGGGAATTTTACATTCCTTTACAATGATTAGCTTAAGATCTAGATCTCTGTAAGTAAATTTCATTGTTCCACTTCAGGCCTTGTGCACAAATGTAGTATAATAAATAAACAATATATACATATATTAAAGGATATATTTATTTATTATTTAATTTCCTCTTACCCTACTCTAGTACCTAAAGCATAAATAGAGGATATCAATGTTCCATTAAAACGGACAATACATAAATATGTACCCTAAAATTCCCATGCATGGAATAAGGAATTTGTGTTTTTAATTAAAATGTATAATTTTGGGGCAGTTTTAAACTTCCCTTGCTTTTTTTGCTCTTGAGTGTCCGTCTATGTTAGTTTGTTTCATTGCCTGAAATAGCAATCGTTATCTCATAGTAGCTGGAGACATTAAGCTTTGTACTCAGTGCCAAAACTCAGCAACCTACACAGTAAACGTATAAGTTATATATATGGCGTTAATGTATGTATATATAGATACTGATGATATTGACAGGCAGTCATTTTATTACACTTGGGATAATTGATGTCCAGAAATGACTGGTAATAGCTGCTTGCAAAATGTTTGCTTTAGGCCAACAGATGTCTCCCAAGTCCCATTCACATCGACAGTTACACTAGAAACTGGTGTGTTTCCTCGAATTAATTTCTGCAACTAAGATATGCTGAATGGATTTGAAGAGGGCAAACCATTTTCCAGTGCACATTTCCATGAACTGCTAATGTTTGCTAATTTTACGCCATTTTCACCAATGATAAACATGATATACTAATATTGTCAGCACTTTTCAACAGCATTTATATCCCCAACAAAGAAAAAACATATAGTTCAATGAGTCATATAAGGAAGAATTCACTGACACTTTCACGATAGCTTAAAGTGAACCCTGAAGTCACCACAAATGCTCAGATGGTAGATAGAAAAGAATATAAAAAATGCTTTCCATTTTAAAAATTGCTGGTGAAATAACTGGTTATGAATGTTTGAAGTTTGTGGTTTTAAGCTGCTTTCAAACTGCTCTTATAATGTCAGAAATCAGAGTACTAATTATAATCAGGAGTACAGGCTGTAGAATATTTAACTATATATTACATATATTATACATTTTAACCTATAGCAAAGCATGTTGACAGATAGTCCAGGAGTTATGTGTCTGAACTGTGAAGTGATTGACCTGTTAGTAATTTTTACTTTAGTCACAAAATAAAATAAAACACATGTATTAACTGTAAATGAGTGATATAAGACACATATTGGTTTAGTAATAATGACAGTAAAATTGTAATATTTAAAAAATGAGCTTGCTATGTTGCTATGTTATATTGTTCTTTTTCATGACAAAGAAACATAATAGGCAGATAATAAAGTTAGGTGTTGTATTGTTGCTGAAATGATTCATAGGCAGATCAGGGTCATAGGCACAAGAAGTCAAGTATGGTTATATATTATTATTTCCTTTATTTGTAACGCGCCAACATATTCCGTAGATCTAAGATGTATCATGGTTAGACAAAGAGAGGAGACTGATCTTTAGAGGGTTGGAAATTAGGGGCAATGCTTGATACATCCTATAAGTATGTTAACCTTACTCTTATATTTTTTCACTACTCCTAATTTATGTGTTGAGGAATTATATTCACAGTAGGCATTATATTTGAAATATATATTAATCTAGAAATGTTAGTACAATGTTTTATTAATTATTCAAGAGTAAATTACAATTTCTCCCCATCAGGGAGTTTACAATGAGCTTTTTTGAAAGCTAGTATTCTCTTTTTAGCTTTTTCTCCAGTTAACCATTAAAATGTTCAACTTTACACCACTTTTTGTTAGTTTCTCTTTTCTAAAATGATACCATATTTTCTATGTACAGATTAGGGAAACACTAATGAAGATTTAAAAGCTTAGCGCGTCATATCCTTTTTAATAAAATAGTACATGGACAAAAAACAATGTGCGGATTTAGGAAAATCCTATACACAATACATATAACATAGTAAACATTGGAAAATATGTACATCATCATTTCATCTATTAAGAATTCTTATGGTAGTATAATTAAAATGTATCGCAAATCTACACATAATTACCAATCACATTTTCGAAGACTGAAAAATGACATTTTATTGAAATATTTAATGTTGGTTGGATTAAATTCTTTAGAAGCTTAAATATGTAACATAATATCTAAATCTGATAATTACCTTTTGGAATTAGTATACAAGAATTCCTTATAATTTGTCTTTCTTCCTTTGACCTCATAGCTATGCACAAGGAATTAAATGTAGAGGATCTGAGGAGTAATATCCAAAACCCATTAACTAAATCTCTTTACTCTACTTTGAGGAAGCCATAGTTTATGGTTTGCAAAGTTCAGTACTCACAAAGGCAACTATTCATTCAAATGTATCACCATCATCCTACAAGTTTTGGCTTCATGTCCAGACAAATTATTCAGCATTAATAAGGCCAAGTCACGCAAGGCAGTCATAAAACATACTTATGTATAATATTCATTTGTTCTTGTGTTGTTTTCCAAAAAGCCAAGTTTTGTGTAATTTGGATGTGAACAGTGATTATCTGTATCAAAGAAAAATCCTTGAAAGAATTTCTGGGTGATCGGTCATATACTCAATGTCAAAAGAGGTCAGGTATTTGTTATAATGCCATATCTATGTGTGGAGTTGCTCTTTGTGCATATACATGACTTTTAATTGCCTTTATTCTTGGCTAAAAATGTTAATATCAAACTTCAAGCATATAATGTAATAATGCATTTAAATGTGTACATTAAACTTAAAAAATACATCAATCAAATGATGATCACAGTTCTTAAAACTCAAGAAATAATTTTGTGTAGTGCTGTCCCTGGTAACAGGAAGTTGTTTTGTACTTTGGTATAATGGGACTGTTCCATGATTACTTGAACAGTACACTCATAAAATGAACTATGATGGCCACACAATTTAAGTGAAACTTCCATATATACATACAAAAATATAATCAATAGAGGATCTTTTAAAATGTTAATAGTTGTAAACTATCTCCCCTCAAAATCTACTACATAAGCTAGGAACCGGCCCACCCTGATGAGAGGCAGTAACCTTGAAAGAGCTGTCCGTGGCTAGGTTTCTTGGCTTGTATATAATCCATCCCGGGCTTTGCTTAAAGCTGTGTAATACAGCAGCCATATGCCTAAAAGGAGCCATGTTTGAAATGGTATTTGGATTAAAAAGTCAAGACTTGGAATTATGAACAGGACATAAGTCTTTTAACTTATTTTAGACTTTCAAATGTGAACACATATGTACTATGTATTATATATTATATCATGTACAACAGACATGATGTTATTGTGAGATATGAACCACGTTAATTGCCCACACTTTTACAACTCCCCAAAATTAAAGTCTAATATGCATCTATGCAATGACAATTTGTAAAACATTGTGTCCTATACTCATCCAGCATCTTCTAACAAAGGCCCACATTCAATTGCGATTTGGCCAATTGAATAGGGACCTAAATAAGCACATAGGTTATTTTTTAAAAATAAATTTTTAGTTAGTGAAAACCTTGCTTTTGGATAGATGCTCGCTAACTAAAAACTTCTTTAAAAAAATATGCTATGTGCTTATTTAGAGCCCTATTCAATTGGCCAAATCGCAATTGAATGAGGGCCAAAGTCTTTAACTGTAACATTTAATGGAATACAAGCTACACAGATAATACTATATATTTGTGTCACTGCCCCTTAACAAACAGTACCCCTACATGCATCCAAATGAATGTAGTAAATTACTATGTATTGTATACAGTAATTTCAAATACCCAGCCATATAAAGTTTTGACTCATGTTATAAACTAAAACATTAGCAGCTGTTTAATCCAGAAACGTAAAATAATTTTCAGAGAAAAACATAATTTTTATGTATAGATAATAATGTTTATGTATAGAATATAGTGAAAGAGGGATTTGTCATATACAGTTGTCTCAAAAGGTTTGCATACACTGGCAGAAATTGTGAAATGTTAGCATTTATTTTGAAAATATGACTGACCAGGTCTTTTATTGGAGGATAGTGATCATATGAAGCCATTTATTATCACATAGTTGTTTGGCTCCTTTTTAAATCATAATGATAACAGAAATCACCCAAAAGGCTCTTTTCAAAAGTTTACATACCCTTGAATGTTTGGTCTTGTTACAGACACACAAGGTGGCACACACAGGTTAAAATGGCAATAAAAGGTTAATTACCCACACCTGTGGCTATTTAAATTGCAATTAGTGTCTGTGTATAAATAGTCAATGGGTTTGTTAGCTCTTACGTGGATGCACTGAGCCGGCTAGATACTGAGCCATGGGGAGCAGAAAAGAACTGTCAAAAGACCTGCGTAACAATGTAATGGTACTTCATAAAAATGATATAAAAAGATATTCAAAGCCTTGAAAATGCCAGTCAGTACTGTTCAATCACTTATTAAGAAGTGGTAAATCCAGGGATCTCTTGATACCAAGCCAAGGTCAGGTAGACCAAGAAAGATTTCAGCCACAACTGCCAGAAGAATTGTTTGGAATACAAAGAAAAACTCACAGGTAACCTCAGGAGAAATACAGGCTGCTCTGGAAAAAGATGGTGTGGTTGTTTCAAGGAGCACAATAAGACGATACTTGAACAAAAATGAGCTGCATGGTCGAGATGCCAGAAAGAAGCCTTTACAACGCCAAAGCCACAAAAAAAAGACTGGTTACAATATGCCCTAAAACACCTTGATATGCCTCACAGCTTCTGGCTCACTGTAATTTGGAGTGATGAGACCAAAATAGAGCTTTATGGTCACAACAATGGACATAACTTTTGATCAGGGCCATTTGGGTGATTTCTGTTATCATTACGAGTTAAAAAGGAGACAAACATCTATGTGATAATAAATGGTTTCATATGATCACTATCCTTCAATAAAATACATTTCAGTCATATTTTCTAAATAAATGCCAAAATTTCACAATTTCTGCCAGGGTATGGAAACTTTTGAGCACAACTGTAACTGGATTATTTTTAAATACTTATCCACTTTCCCCATACATGCTTTCAAGAATAACTGCATGCCTGATGCTACCAGGGACAGACAGAAACAAAACCACTTTTTCTTTTTTTCAAATTAAAATTAAAATGTCAAATTATGATTTTTTATGTATATTTATATATATATATATATATATATATATATAGATATATATATATATATATATATATATATATATATATAGAACCAAGTAAATTCTAATTTATTTTAGAAGTTTTCCTGGTGTGTAATGCATGGTTTTTGTGTTCTTTGATCGCTCACTCATCACACCTTAGGCACTATATCCAACAGACCGGTCTGAGCCTGCAATGAGCTATAATTTCAGACTAAATATTCAATTGGTGCATCTTTGTAAAATCAATTTAGGGCTTACCCTTTGTGCATTTCTTCTTTTAAACTTATCAATGATATTTGATGTTACAGGATACATTGGTACAGTGATGCATTGCTCTACTGAAATATTTACCCTTGCTAATTATTTTTGGGTGGTTCCTTACAGTTGTCTCAATGGACTAACTATCCACACTGTAATTTCACACATTTCTATTGTGTTTCCTTTTGTAGGCCGAATTAACTTTAATCTTGGCAGCCTATGATTTTGAATGCAGCTATCCAATAGGAGGACTGTTGAATGATGTCAGTATGTGTCCAAGTACATATCAAGAAAACAAATTTGGAATAAACAAGGGGAAAAGATGGAAGCATTTATTTCAAGATTCACTGAAATGTTTTGAGTTACAGAAACATCCACTGATTTTCAATTTACTACTCAAAAAACGATGTGACGCCAATGTAGTGGGTGAAAAAATAATTAATACATTTAACAATATCACGCATAGACTGATGATTATATTCACAAAAGAAGTAGACACTAACTAGGCTTGGCACTGGCCTAGGTTCATCAAAACCATACCTTTCTTGCTTAATCCAACAATGACATAACAATGTAAAACATACTCAAAATATCCATTTATTTTGTTCATCTGAATTTGTACTTTAACATAGATATTTACAATTCTTATTGCATTCATTATTCACATTACAACTACAATCCTGATTGACTACTTCATGTGTGTGTTTGCATTGTTCCATCGTGTCCGACTCTCCATGACCTCATGGATTGCGCTGATCCACTTGGTATTCATGGCAGAGGTACTGGTTGCCAGTTCCTTCTCCAGTGGGCCACAGCATACAGCTCCTGGTATTCCAAGGTGGTCTCTCATACAAGTACTGACCAGGCCCAACCCTGTTCGACTTCAGGGTGGAGTGACCTCTTGGTTCCCTGACTGGAATCAAACCCAGTTTGCAGCGATAAAAGCACCAAATCCTAACCAGTGGACCACCATGAAACCTGACTACTTCATACCCAATGACATTTTGAAGCATGCTTGCAACATGTGAGCAGCGCAGTTTTTAAAATACATATACAGTGGTATCTCAGCACTAGTCTACCCCGAGACTCATTTACCTTGGTACTCGTCTCGCTTATATAAGCCAATTTACATTACTCCTTATGGGAACATGGTGTTCGTCCTTTTCACCACTCGTCATGCCTTCTAGAACCAATTAACGATGAGTACCACGGGTCCATTATACATATATCATAACCCATACCACGTTCATTTTAATTGTAAACCTGCCTCTTATCACTAATCTATATACCTTTAGAAATAACATACTGGTATTACACTATGCAGAAATTGAAGTAACAACAAGAGGGCATCTTGGTTCAGTTGACTCAGCAAGTTGTAATATAAAGCAAGCTCAATAAGCCCTGAACCATGAATCATTACTTCTGCGCAAGTAAAAGAAAAGAATAGCTTGGGATTCTTAGAAAAATAATTATACATCTTTTGAAAATATCTTTTTAATCGTAAGTTTCATTTATATTAAAAACCACACCTAGAGAAGACTGATACTGTGAAAACGTGCCTAGTTTACCAGTTATTCCTCCAAGTTTGTGGAGAGTGGAAGCCGTCCACTCTGTGGAGAGTTAGAAGCTCCATTTCTGTCACAGACACATAGGGCCTCATTCTATTATCGGCCGCAGCCGTTGCGGGGCCGCAAGGACCGGCCGCAAGCTATTCGGCTATTCTATTCCCTTACGGCCGGGGATTCCGGCAGGCTTGCGGCCGGTGCCTTGCTATCTCTTGCGGCCGATCGCGCCGGAGGAAAGCCTTTGATCTAAAACGGCCGCAAGAGATTTGCAATTCAATTGCTCCGGGAAACCTCTCTGCAAGGCTAAAAACGAGCCGCAGTTACTTGCAGGAAAAAGGTCTCGCTAGCACCAATTAAGCACATAAAATAGCTCAAATAAAGCCATCCTGCACTTTGAGAAGACTATAAAGGGATTTTAGGTGTTAGAAAAAATAGCACATAATTATCCTATACTCAAATCCGTAAAATATTTAATTTTTAATATCCGTAAAATATCCATGTAAAAAGTCCAGAGTGCTTGGAGCACTTCAGACACGCCCACGCCGCAGCCGGAAAATAAACAGTTAATTTGAACTCGGGTTTGGGCAGATGTGCAAGCTTGAGAGGGGGTTCCTTTTAATCCTCATGTCCCCCAATATGATCCCTAGCATTTACAGAGCTGTACAGTGCAGGCTTGAATTTATTTTTGAGTTTTTATATTTCACAGATTACGGCCGGTTCCAAGATATGCGGCCGGCCGTAAAAGGAGATCCTTGCGGGGCCGTATAATAGAATCGCGAGTTAACTGAACCCTCGCAAGGAATCGCAGCCTTACGGCCGATTTACGGCCGATAATAGAATGAGGCCCATAGAATGCTGAGCTGATTAGATCAAAAGTTCAAAAGCCAATTGAAGAACTTCCCCAGCTGCAGTTCTAAGTTACATTCATGTATCTGTATTCTTCAGCAGCTCACATCATGTATTATAAAGATATGCAATATAAACAATTCAAAAAAAGGATAACTAAAATGGTGGATATTCTAAAGCAGGGGTGGTGGGCAAGTTTGGTCCTGGAGAGGCCCACACAGGCCAGGATTTGAGAATATATTTTCTGTGCACAAGTGAGTCAATCAGGATGACTAAAGAATCGATTCACTCACCTGTACGCAGCAGGGATATAATCAAATCCTCACCTGTGTGGGGCTCTCCAGGACCAAACTTGCCCACCCCTGGTCTAAAGGACACAACCTATAAAGAAATACTTCATAACCTGAGTATGTAAAGCTTGGTGGACAGAAGGGAGGATATGATAGAAATGTTCAAATATATCAAAGGATTTCTTAATGTTTAAGAAGGAAAAGTCTTTGAGAACATGACTAATGCAAGAACAAGAGGTCATGATTTGAAGTTGGAAGGCAGAAGATTTAATGAGAATATAAGAAAGTACTATTTTACAGAAAGAGTAGCAGATTAGTGGAACAGCCTTCCAGTGGAAGTGGTAGAGTCAAACTAATTTAAACTTAAACATGCCTGGGAATAAGCATTTTTTTCAACCAATTCCTTACTCTTAGATTATGTACTTTCTTCAATAAATGTGACCTTTTCTATGTCACTTTAATAAATTTGACAGTTATCATTTTTATGCATATATAATATGCAACTAAAAGGCATTTCCTAAACAATTTCTTACTAAAAAATGCCAATAGAGTTTATAGTGTAATCTCTAAAACTCAGGATAGTTCTTAGAGGTACAGAATCAAATAATAATTTATATTTAACATTCCACTTTCAATTAAGATCACCTTAACATAATGTGTATTTAATTTAAATAAGTTAATTGTTTAAGAACTGGAGAGTACTGTATGTGGTCAAAAAATGCTTTGGTTTACTAGTTTATTGTGTATTCTTACAAATATTTTCCAGAGGAGTTAATTGGGAGCCATTCAGACTGAATAATACATATATGTATATTATAGGAACTAGGGAATTTAATGGAAGTATGGGTACAGAGTGATAGTAACGAAGTAGTAAGATTACCCCAGCGTGGGGTGGAAGGGTTGTGACATGGGACTAATAGTGCATTTAACATGTAGTGTATAATGTATTCACACAGTAAAGGGTTTGCTATGTATAAATGTTTTATACACCTTAACACCATTGTGACCATGGTTGTCCATGTATCTGTGTGTGGCGCCCATCTGATTATGACCATTATTCATTGGGTTTTCTGATAGTCTCTGCCTCATGCACCCAACATAAAGTCAGTAACATGGTTGTATAGATCTGCAAAAACAAATACTTCCCAAACTCATCTGGCGGGTAAAAAGAACTTTTGTATGGCATCTTAATCTTAATCAGAATAGACAGTTGTTCCTAAAACCATTTCAAATACAAAGTAAGGTCGTTTTAGAATTTTTATCTATACTTTTTTAACGGATATAAAATGTACAAGTATTGCATGTAAGAACAAACAAAAACACATTGCTGTATATATTCCAAACCAATATAAAACTGACCCTACCATGTGTGGTTAAAAAATTATGAATCTTAAATAATTCCAAATAAAAAATGAGGAGGTATTACGGCTTTACCGTAGAGTCATGTGAAACCTGAACATGTTGGAAATTTAGGACCCAGGCAAGGTAACTGGTTCCTATTTTCACTAAGCTTTGACAAAAGTTCTTCCATAAATAGAAGAAAGCAGAGCAGAAGTGTGGACCTGAGTGAAGTCCTCTGGGTATCTTCTGGTGGATGTGAAGAAGTGTGGACCTGAGTGAGGGCCTCTGGGTAACTTCTGGTGCATATGAAGAAGTGTGGACCTGAGTGAAGTCCTCTGTGTAACTTCTGGTGGATGTGAAGAAGTGTGGACCTGCGTGAGGGCCTCTGGGTATCTTCTGGTGGATGTTAAGAAGTGTGGACCTGAGTGAGGGCCTCTGGGTAACTTCTGGTGCATATGAAGAAGTGTGGACCTGAGTGAAGTCCTTTGTGTAACTTCTGGTGGATGTGAAGAAGTGTGGACCTGCGTGAGGGCCTCTGGGTAACTTCTGGTGGATGTGAAGAAGTGTGGACCTGCGTGAGGTCCTCTGTGTAACTTCTGGTGGATGTGAAGAAGTGTGGACCTGTGTGAGGGCCTCTGGCTAACTTCTGGTGGATATGAAGAAGTGTGGACCTGCGTGTGGTCCTCTGGGTAACTTCTGGTGCATATGAAGAAGTGTGGACCTGAGTGAAGGCCTCTGGGTAACTTCTGGTGGGTGTGAGCACATTCATAACAGTTCTGTGCATAGAAGGTGAAACAAGGAACAAAAATATTGTCTATTCCCTGGGAATTGGTCCACAGAGCGTCTGTTAAAGCCTTTTATGTTACTGTAGAACAGCTGTTATTGTTAATCACTGCTTTATATATAGTTTGAAATAGGGAAAGACTTCATCCATGCCCCTGTAAATTGATTTCAAGATCGAAAATGTTGTATTTAGACTTGTATGTGAGCTATGGCTTTTGACCTCTGTTTGATTTGGACTGAAAATTCTGACTAAAACCTGATTGTCTTGTTAAAAACTAAGTAAGTCCAGAAGTCCTATTAAAATACTCCCACAAGAAGAGGTAAAATGCATTGGTTAGTTCCACTATATAATGAAAAGAAAATTATTTGTTTGAAGACATAAGAACATAAATAAAAAAAAAGGAAAAAAGTCATAGCTAATTTTATTTTTATTTTTTAATTGCGATGTCTCTGCTGGACCCTGGAGGAATCCATGATACATTGGTGGAAGTTGTGTGTGTGAAGGAGGGGTTTATATTTCTGGAGAGATTTGGTTGCATTTCCTAAAGCAAGGAGTCTGTTTCTGGGCCTGGGAGAAGGGGTGTGGAATCAACTTCAAACGTATCGAAAGGCTTTCTGTTTCCTCCCCCCCCCCCCCCCCTCTCTTCACTGATAGCCACAAAGCACACCTTTATGATTCAGCTCTGAGGAAGCGAAGTAACAAACAGAAAATGGATTCCTAGATTCATAAACCAAAATTTCCGATTTTCCAAAAATGTTATATATCCATGGTTTACATAGCTGCTAATAGTGTTACTTTGCTACATACTTGAGAAATAAGTGTATTTTTTTCTTGAACTGCAGTGGTCATTTAATCTAACTTTAATTTTATACTGACTATGATTATTTACACTAGAACAATTCATAAATAACTAGAAAATGTATATTATTTTCCTACATATTTACCATAGCTCTACTTAGTATCAGGGGTATAAATACATTGACATTATGGCCCTTGCGTACAAAGGGTTCATGTATCAGAAATCTCCTTTCTTATACAGTATTATCTAATGGAAATTTGTAATACAATTAGAAATCTCCAAAAGTTCTCTTTACCATTTAATACATATGGCCGCCTGTTTTACTTTAGGCAATATTCAAAAGTTATATTTTAATCAGCAGCACTACAATTTCCTAAAACTAGACAACATGTCCTTTCATACGTGCATGTTAAGACATAATCAACAAAACTATATTACAATAATGGTACACATATATCAAAATGTGACAAGATTTTCTTTTTAAGTCATAGCCAGGTCAACTTTTCTCAGCAGACTTTCCATTTATTATTAAGTTCAGATCTTCCACATTAGACTGGACATATGCCCTGACTTTTCTCCTTCTGAAGGCAGCAATGTTTACACGAGCAATTGAATTACTAATAAAGACAGCATATTAATTTCCCACATAAAACTGTGTAAACATATTTACGTCAATAAGGAAGTGATTAAGTGATTCAGTACAAAAATAAGTTGAATTCCATCCAAGGTATGGCAGGAAAAGTGCTTGTGAACATAAAAGAATATAAAACTAACATTTAATTCAATTAGCTACTGATTAGTTTCTTATGTAATTTAGTTGCGACATTCCCATATGTTAGAAATATGTTGAGAGAAGTCGAATGTTAATGCTTTAATATACTATAATATAGAAAGGTATTTCTATCTCTATGCAGGACCTTATAATAGGCATTAATGGTGTATGTTGTTTGTTCGGTATGAACATGAAAATCCAAGATATGGATTAAAATATATATATCTTAATATATACATTTTCAAATAGACTCTTTTTCTACATACATTTACTGGTGGAGGAGACTACAAAGCAGAATAATGCTATTGCACCATCACTTTCAATCTTTTTTGAGTGAGCATCGTGATTTATCCCTTTTCTCAAGCATACATTGAGGTATATGTAAAACTACACTGTTTAAAGGGATGCTGAAGTGCTCTGCATCATCAGATAGAGGGCGGAAAAGCATATTGAAAAAGTGATTTCCTTTTTAAGATTGCTGCTAGAAATCTATTTTGTTTGGTGCCTAACACCAGAGTATTTTCCCACACCAAACAATTGTAAGGTAATAGTCATACTATTGTTTGCTGCTAAAATATGTGAAGTCAGTGTTTTTTTTGCTGACTATGTATCCTACGAATACACAATGAACTGCACTGGCCAGTGGAACTAATATAGAATCATCTATACACTTGAAGGAAGGAGTTCTTCAAGCTACTCATCTGATGGTGAAGAGCATGTATGGTGACTTCAGGATCCCTTTAATGTGAGAAACATTTATTGCAAAACTAATGGTGAAACTGAAACTCATAAAAAACTTTCAATGTTATCACACATGCTAGTAGTATGATTGCAGCAGCTTGCAAGCAGTGACTTGATAAGTAAGTCACTTGGCTGGGTATATAATTATTTAGTATTATTAATTTCCATTTTCATTCTGCAACTTGCATTTATTAAGGTTCCCAGTATACAACTGATGTCACATCAATGGTAAACCAGCTCCTGTAACTTGTAATACTTTGTGTATGGCAACTTATCATAATGATAAATACAAGACAGATGGTTCATCAAATGTCCTTGAACTTTGTTTTTTCCTCAAACTTTGTCTTTGTTCTTTCTTCCTTTCCATGCACAAATGTATAACATTGGTATTAAAGGGAAATGTCGGGTTCCCTGTTTTTAATATTAAAATTGCATATTTTGCATATTTAAACATAATTGTATTAACAAGTTCTGTTTATACTCAATTAAACCTTCCAAACATTCTCTTCAAAGGTCCACCCTCTGTTGCACATGCCTACAATGTATACTAGATGTGCTGAAAGACTGTCTTAGCAGCATTTCAGTGACATGGTGCTTAGACATAGCCCATGACTGGCTAGTATACCTAGCACTATAGAACCATTGTATGCAAGGGCAGACCTTTGCAGGGACTGTAAATACAGTGGTTTTAAAGGACCTTTAATAAAATGATGTTTAAGTATGCAAATAAATATTTAGGTAGTTTATTTTAAAATTAAAAATAAAAATAAAGAAGACTCCATGACCCTTTAAGGAAAAATATACTACAATATATACAAGTGTATTTATGGTGATCATGTGGTACCTTTATTATCAAAACAATAAATGTGATTGCTTAGCAGATGAAGTTTTAAATCATCACAGACAAGAACCGCATATCCATACCTTTAATACTATATATATATATATATATCAAATGGAAGTCCAGTTCTAATGAATGAGTGATTCCGAAACCTCTCCTCAGGGATCGCCTGTTGAATACTAATTGCCATAGCTTTATTCACACAGTGTTAAACCTAAGACATGGCATGTCTGATTGTTCTTCAGGAGAGGATTGGGAATCTGAATAAAATGCTAATGGTTTGAGGGAAACAGTAACAAAATATTTAGTTAATCTATTTCTGTTTTGTACTGTTAACCAGATTTCTTACAAAAAAACTGTTTTCTGATATTTCGAGTTAGAAAGTAGATTCATAATGTAATGTAAAAACAATAAATTATTTCCTTAACACCATAGCTAAAAAAATGTTGGTGTTTGGGAGCACCAGGACACACTTTGGCTAGGGATCTATTTAGCTACATCTCAATAATTTTATAAAACTCTAAGTAAATACATGTAAATATTATTCATCAACATCTTTATTATAATAAAAATCTCTCATACATCAAAATGACTGATCAGTAAGTGCCACTATCTCTGAATGTCACTGTTTGGATCAATGTCATGTGACCTCTAATATCGTCTCATGAGTCCACTGTTAAAAGGGGGTAAGCTAATGAAATAAAAACAACAAAGTCATCCAAAAAAGTATTAAAACTTAACATGTATCTCGCCTAGCCCACTACTCATACATAACACGACTACACCTCATTAAAAAGCGCCTTTAAAGAAAGTATGACACTTCAAAACTATGTTATGTTGAAACCAGTGAGAATTGGCATTCATACTATAATCTCTCTAAATAAAGGATCATTGCGCTGGATAGAAACAGGGGAACACCTACCATGAAATTCAATAGATGAACCTTTCTCAAAACCATACCCAATAGAGGCGAAATAGAGATTCAAAGAATGGCCTAACACCTATATGTATGTGGCCCATGAAATTGGCAAACATGGTCCAGTTTAAATTCAGAACATTTGAATCATACCAAAAGGAGAATAATTTCACCTCACTGAACTCCATATTAATCTACAATCCTGGTTTCCTATTACAATTCCCAGTTTGATAAATAAACTGTAGCAAATGAAGGGATTAAGTGATAGTTTTTCATGTTAGGATCAGTTACGCTATATGGCTAATCTAGGTTTGTTCTCCATATAAAAGCCTCTTATAAATTACAACACGATAACCTTCAATTGAAGAGAACCTAATTGATTTTAAATTAAGTCAAAATGCACAATTTTAATGTTAAAACTACTTATGCGCAACGTCTGTTGCATATTATTGATTTATTGTTAGCTTTAGACCAGAAGGGGTCACTGTTGCTTTATCATGTGCTAAACGGAGGCTCCTTTGAGAGAATGGTCAAGACTTTCTAAATCACATTTAAGATTACTACATCTGTTGGGTTGAATGGAAGAACATATATATTGTGCCAGCTACAGTGCAATATGGATGTTAAAGATGCACAAATGCAATTAATCTTTGCACATGTAAATCTATTGTAAAAATAGCCAAGCCTAAGGAGTGTTTATTTGCAAATTACTTCCAGGAATGCTTTTTATAGCATACCTCATGTTTATGTGGCAAGTGGCTAAATTAAAAAAAAATCAAGAAATTAGATTCACAAAACTCAACAGAATATTTAGTACACACATTAATTAAAATACAAACTACTTCTTTAATACGAAAAGATAGCTTTAAATTAAACATATGTAAAAAAGGAACTCCTCCAAAGAAGACTTTTGTCATAGTTATCAGATAACACTTCAACGTTTTGGAAAAAGAAGCTAAACCAATCCAGATGAGTGTGCCAAATGAGAAGAACTGGAGCAAACCGTATATATTACATAAACTTCTGATTCTCACGCATTAGTTCAAGTCTTCTCATTGGAAAAATACATTAAAATGGACAAAGTAAATTCTCAGACAAAAACAAAAAAAAAATCTTCTGCATAAGGTGCAATTATAATATGTCATTATGCTGCAAATATAATTGTTATTCAGTACCCAGGATTATTTTCATGTTCAGTTTTAATAAGTGTATAATTCCTTATTAAGTCAAATGGACTTTATAATTAGTTTTTCCCACATAAAAAACAAACAAAAAATGAATAAATAAATAACCCTACAATGAGGCTTACTCAAAATGCCACATTTATTAGTGGAACACGGAGAAAAAAAACTTTATGCATATGCCTTATTACTGAGACTGCATAGGATTCTAATGGGGTAGTCACTCTAAAAGAGAACCAGCAGTGGGGCAAATATTTGTACCAGACTATGGTGTTGGGCAGTTTTAAATGAGATTACAGCATCTTAAAACCATTTCTTTAGTACAATTCTTCTGTTTTTCAGTGTTTTTTGCTGAATACATTAGAAATGCCCACTTATTCACAGTTTCCACACCAATACATGTAAATTTCTACAGCGTACAAAGAATAAACTGTTAAAATTCGAGTATATGGACCACGAAAGTCCCCATATGTGAAAAGAGGGTGAAAAGCATATGGAAAAAGTATTTTAATTGTTAAAACTGATTCTGAATTCTGATCAGTAGAAGTAAAGCTATTTCAGCTCTCAAACAGCATGTAAATCGATAAGACAATGTATAAAAAGTCCAGCCTATTTATACAGATTCAATATCTAAATGACAATATCTAAGTGAATTTTTGATAAATGTTAAAAATGTAAACACATTTTCCACAAGATCCACCCCCTGCCCCACATAACTGGTGTTGCAGAGCACATATGGTGATGTTTGTAGTCCTTTAGGCTGACTTCTAAAAAAACACTTAATTTTAAAGAATCGTTGTTCAATCAGCTTTAGTTCTTGGTGAATGGTTGCCCTATTTTAGCCCAAACTGCCATTGGACTGGGAAGACTATGTATCATCTTCCCAGTCCAGTGACAGTTTGGGCTAAAATAGTGCAATCATTCACCAAGAACCGAAGCTTGTTGAATAATTCCCATTCATTCCTACGGGTATACTGTATAAATTCTGGTCGATTGTTTCCAAAACTAGAGATTAATACAGAAGTTATGAGAAATGATCAAATCCAAAAACCATGGTATCTTCAAAATAAAGCTGCATCCTTTTCAGCAGCAGTTCAGCAGTTCTGCGTTTTTATTCATTTTAAAATTATGAAATGGTTCAAGTTTTAGTCTTCCATCAACCATCTCCGAAAATGAGCCCCAAACCATTAAAACAGTGTGATAACTTGCTGTGCACCATGCCTTTATTTAGTTTTTCAAAAGTTAAGTTTGAACAAATTCAAGCCCTTCAATAATCTATGTTAGTAAACATTAGTGTCCTGTTTCAGGGGTCAGACTGTTCCCATCAAGTGTCTCTCAAACCATTCTAGGTCTTTCCCAATCCGTTATGTCCTGTTTCTTATTTCTTCCTCAGGAATAAGGTCTATGACATGGCTGTGAAGAAGACTCATATCAGATAGCGTATTCAATAGTTTCTTGTCCTGAAAACTTCTATTATTTTTGTACTTGGAGAATAGAATATAACATATTCATGTAAATTAGTATTTTCCAGTAGAAGTGGAAAATTAGATTAAAATCATATTAACACAACTATACCATCTATTTTAAAGGGTATGAGAGAGAATCATTCATTCAATTCCAATGGTTCCAAGATAACAGTTATAAAATGTAATTAACACAAGCCCATAGACACTGACCGCCACCTCAAAATGAAATGCTAGTGACCAGTAAAACTGTCTCTCAGTCTCTGATCTTATAATATGACAAAAATCAATAACATGTTCATTATTGAACACTACCCAAAGTAACACTAGCATAAAAACAGCATCTGATTTGTTTGGCTGTTTACATTTCAATTGCCAGTGCATTGTTTTGAATGTTCCAATCTGATACTATTGATATATATTTTCCCACACTAGAGTGATGGGTTTTTGCTGTAATTACTATATTTTGATATAATTAGTAATTAAGATAGTCCTTCATTCTTGAGCTGTACAGGCTCTATAAAATATGAAACCACATCTACTGCTCAATTTGTTGTTTGTTTACAGATTAAATCAACAATATTTAAATGTTCCTTGTGATCTCATGACACATAGGGCCTCATTCATTTGCAAGTCCCCAACTCGCAGTAGGCAGTATGACTGCGGGTGCATTGCAGGCTCCCGTTCGTCTCCAATTACGATGATATTCAATTGCTCAAGCCCGCAAGTTACTGTCCCAAAGCTTAAAACGTAAACCATAAACTGGTTCGTAGAAGTTCAGGGCGGAAACATGATCAATTAAGCAAGCCCATAACCTCCCATTATGAATCAGCCAATAGAAAATAAGATTGTCATTATTACGGCAGTAAAATATGGAGGTTACATGTCAATCAATTAGGTTCGGGAGTTCAATATGCGATCAGACTCGCAAACACGCAAAATAAAGAATTTTGAAAATGAATGCCAATACTGTTCTAGTCCATGTGGGTGGCCTGATATGTATTAATTCATTGATACCCGAGATCGATTTAGCCCTGAAATGAAAAAAAAAAATAATTTAATTTCCTGCCGATTTGCGAGCTTGAGACTGTTGTGCAATTAATTCTAATGTCTGTCATCACTTTCCTCGTTATTTACAGTGCTGTATTGATCTCTACCACTCGTAGGATTTTCTCCTTCTTTTGCCATTTACGGGTGTGAAAACATTTGCGGGCTTGGGGAAATTGAGCAATTGAATAGCGATTTGCGATTTTAGCCATCGTAACTCTTGCGAAAGTGTAAGATCAAAGGCTTTGGCAGGCTGTAAGTTATGGGTTTAACCATCGCTATTATTTCAAGGCCGTAACTCATAACCAGTTTGGCGCCCACAAAAATTTGCCAGTTGAATAGCCAATTAACTTGCAACCTCGCTACCGGATCGAGCGAGAGCTCAATTGAAATCGGGCTCATAGTACTTAACGAAAATGTGAAGGAAAGCCATTAAATAGACAAAAATAGTGGGATTAATCTGTTTTAGCTTTAAGAAAACAGATTATTACAAGGGGGCTGTTGTGGGTTTGCATCTGCTTTTGAGAATACTGCGTCTTCCACAAATAAGTGAGTCTCTGGTGTGTATTTAAGGAAAAAAGAAGAATGATTTGTTGGTTCTATGGTACTATATTTATTATATTTATTAATCACAATTTCTACATTGAGACAAAAAATATTTTTAAGTTTTATCTGCCACATCCCTCCCAAAAGTTCTCATTTAATTAAACTCCCCACCCCCAAGCTACCAAATATCCCTTCAGGCCTGACTGTATCCTACCTCCTTTTTCTTTACTTTTTTTTCTTTTTCTAGGAGTGTGTCTGGTTGGCAGTGTATTTATTGTATACAGTTTAGTGTGCACATACTAAATACATATTCTGCTTAAAACTGTCATTTTTCTCATTATAGTGAAAGAAAAATACACCAACAGCGCAACTTTTTTTCCCAAGAATGCATCTCCTTTTGGTTACTAGAAATATTGGAAGTTATGCTTTCATGTTTAAAAATGTAATGTATAAAGGGATTTTCAGAAAACATATGATAGAGCTCGCAACCATGTGGAATGTCCTACTCATCTCCTCGGGGCACTAATATAATTGAATGAATAATCCCATTATTTCTTCTCATATAAGAGCTTCCACATTATACATATGATCAAGGATAAGACCTCAAATGCCCTTCTTTTCGCCATAAGATAGTTTGTGGGAGAATGTTTTTTCCCTTCTCACAAATATCTATGAATTTGATGTATATCATCAAATTCATAGAGATTTGTAGACCATGTCAGTGGGATCCAGTACTGTTGTGGTTCAAGGAGACATGTTTTCCATTTCATACCAGAAAAATGAGATCCAACTCCTTCCTCCAATATATCAGAAAATGAGAACATTAAAATACATCCAAGGACTTATGTAAATGCCTTTTTAGTCACAAAGGGCAATTCAGAAACATCAACTTTGGCAAAAATGTTGTAAACAAATATATGATAAATGTGGAATATTCACTCAAAATATCATTCACTATAATTTAATATATGAGCAAATTGATTTTACTATGACATACAAGTTGTTAAATGTGTTTAAATATGTTTATCCTTTTTAAAAAAAATGTTATTTGATATATCTGTAACTATTTTGCTATGGGAAGATAAATATATTTATTTAGTTATCGCAAATCTCACATACATGGTAATCCTGGGATAAGTATGAAAGAGTAAAATAAATGTAGCAAATGGGGGGACGAACAAATCTGAAGAACATCACGTCTGCCCTAAATTTTATTCAGTGGTAACCCATCTTTTGTTTTAACGAGATGCCCAACCCTGTGGGGTATATTTAGTAGTTCAAATAGAAAATATAGGAAGTGGGGGTATTTTATTTCCAAACCACGCTTAACTCAATATAACTCTGCTTATCCCCTGTTATCTCCTGTTTCCTATTTACCACTCCAATAATACTGAATATTTTCTAAGATACAGCCACCAAAAATGCTTTATTTACACTGTAATGACTAAAAAACGTCATAGCTCATTTCCACCCTTTTAATTTGCGTAGTCAGCAAGGGTTGTTTGAAATTACTTTCACACAGTAAATTGATGTAATATTGGGCATTGTAAGTAGTTAAACTTTTACAATTCTGTCTTTCAACAGTGTCACCATTAATTATCTCACTGCCTAATACAATTCTGCATTTGTAAAGCTACAATGTTTTGCAAATGCTCCTGTCAATAGTAAATGGTAAAATAGTAAATAGTTATGCTAATGGTGCATTAAGCTCGCTGTAAGCGCTTTTAATATCCTTCGATGTTTTCCATCTGGCCCTACTGACTTATCCACTTTATACAGTAAGAGTTCCAATAGGATGTTCTTCTCTCTAAATAGATTTATATGTAATGCCTTGATATTTGTATTATGCTTCCGTAATTGAGGTGAATCCTTATCTGCTTTAAAAACGGAGTAACATTTATTGTAGTGTGACACTCCATTATTTTTTATTTTAAAGAATATGATTAATGATTATCATAAATTTACAAAAAAAAATAATTAATTTGAGCCATACAAATTCAAAAACAATATTTATAGTTCATAACAGTACCATATTTGCTGCTATATGGAATATTGAGGACAACAAATATAGAAAACAGTGGGAAAGTGACCAATTGGGTTCTGTAGAGTTTACGGACAGAATTATATACAAAAGTATAATTTTCACAATAATTCATAAGGTCTCACCTTGGGCAGAGAGAAGCAGATTTTTCATACTGGGCCCCTCTTTGTATTCATGGAAGAAGTTGTGAGTTAACCTTGAATATTTATGTTGAATTGGGCATCTTATATATTAGCAATGTATACAAAAATGTTAAAGATCAAATTCTAAACCTACAGTTTAAACATGTTGTCTAATTCACTAGTCACTGTTGTAAATATGCATGTTAAAGCTCTAGAACATTACTTTTATAAAAACTTTATATGTGTACTCTTTCACATAAGATCAACTTTACATGGAACATCAACATGAACTTGTACATATCCATATTTGCCTCATAACAACCCTTTTACATTTTACATCTGTTATCTGTTTAATCGTGCAACTTAAATAAAACAGTTCATAAAAAAGGGGAAAAAACAAAACAAAATGGACTGGTAGTTGAACCCACAACCTTTGATTTTAAAGGCAGTTGCTTTAACCAGTGACCCATCTCTCGATAAGAAGGACTAAACAAAAAATGTACTATGTAACTAATACAAAAATGCATAATTTTCTCACTCAACCTGTATAGATGGTTCTAATTTGTGCCACTAGCCAATGCAAGTAATTACGTATACACCAAGTGAGGATACAAGTAAAACTGTTTACTACAAATGATTTCCACTCCATCTATTTAGCAGCAATTTCAAATAGGAAAACAGTTTTCCCACTTTTTTTTTTTTCAATTCTCTTTCCGACGGTACAAAGCACATTGTGGCTTGAGAGGCCCTAATAAATAATGGTAAACCAAGACAGATTTGTGATAATCAAAAATATATCCGCTATATTAGTATATTGGTAAAGTATTTTCTGATAAAAATAGGTTAAAAGAATTACTGGTCATTGTAGGTCTAGTTGTTGTGTGTTTATTTATATTTTGTATAATAGTACCATAGAAATGTTGTGGTAAATAGGTTCTTACATATTAAAAGCTCTCCTAAAACGATTATTGAAGGTTTAAACAATAAGTGGATATTTTGTATATTTGAAATTAAAGCCACTGGATTTGCAAATTAAGCTTAGCCTACAGTGGTTCTAGGAGAATTATATTGTGGTGTTGGTAATCAATTTGCCATTACCACAATGATACAATTAAACTAGCTTACTGCTATGATGCAAAGCTAAAATGACGCATGAAACCACTTGTTTTGCCTTAAGGTAGTTACATTGAAGCATCACGTTTATAAAGCCCTTAATCATCATCATACATTGTTTTTCCATGTTGGCTGACATCTCCAGCATTATTTGGATGGATAGGAGTTTATATTCTTGTCCTCCTTCATGAATTAGAGTGATAGTGACCTAGCAGAAGAATAGTCCATACAATATTGTTGTTCTTATTTGACATCTAATTAAGAGATCCGTACTTGACAGTCATTTTGTACATAATCCTAAAACATTTACTGTAGATGTTTTCATTACATGGAATGAAAATATCATCTAGTACAAGCCAAAAATATTTATTGACAAAAATTGTTCAAATAAAAATGTCTGCATTGATGTATTAACCATGAGAGAAGTAAGATCACTTAAAAAACACAGGACTTAGATGTTGATAGAAAATAGCCAAAATAGATAGCTTTTTTAGAAAGTAAAAAACTGAGAAGTTCACTAAAACATAGCATCACAAAGAATCAGACACAACTGAACAACATTATCCATAATGAAGAATAATCTATAAAAATGATGCCTACATTGTTACTTATTTGTCTCTCAAAGACATTGGCTAAAATAATTAGCAAATCTCCAATCAAAATGGATTGGTAGAAAACAAAGGAAAACAACAGAACAAATAAAATTATTTTAAATATTATTTTGTATTCCTAATTCATTCTTTACACAAAAAGATTCAGATAAACATTTATTTTAGCTGAAATTTAGATACTTATGTTCCAGTAATTTGTTATTAAAAAGGCTCACAGAGAGTGCATAATGCAGAAAATATGTCAATTTAATGTAAGCAAGTACATTGCACGTGTTTTACCCATGTTATTCACTTGTTTTAATCAATGTAAAGCATACAATCAACTATAGCTAAATTAAATTATTGCCTTAGGAAATATTCAGCTTGTAAACCAAGTGCGTGATAATGTAACAGACATAATCAATAATGTACCTTATCAAGCCGTATACGTTTATTGATGTTTCAGTGCGATAATACACAGCCTTATTAAATTGCAATTCAGCCAATTGAATAGGGCTCTATATAAGCACATAGCATATTTTTTTACAAAAGTTTTTAGTTAGTGAACTTCTACCCAAAAGCAAGGTCTTCACTAACTAAAAACTTTTGTAAAAAAATATGCTCTGTGCTTAAATAGTGCCCTATGCAATTGGCCAAATCACAATTGTTTTATACTGTTTACCGCAGTATACTATACATGTTATAGTTACTTCAGAACTAGATTAAACACAGATCAATTATATTCATATACATATCTGATAAAAGTAAATCATACTTTAAATTGGTTGCTTTAAATATATAAAGGACATATTATTGTTACATAAGTGATTAATAGGATCCTGATACTAACTCATGTAAGGAATTACTGAAATAAGTGCTACCAATAAAAGCCTATATCCAAAGTACAAAAAATGTAGTCCTAGATCCCAAGTTACATCAACATAGGCCTACATACTAAGTACAACCAATCTAGGACTATACCCTAAGAATAACCAATATAGGCCTAGATCAAAAGTACTACCAACATAGCCCTAGATCACAAGTGCAACAACCATAAGTATAAATCACACTGATTCAGTGAAAGTTAGTTTTATTGTAAACAACACGTTGTGGTTGATAACTTTATTCAATCCAATGTGATAGTGGTTAATACGTCTCACCATCCCTACTTACAACATGACAATCATTTTTATCTCACTGTATTTGAATGTTTGCAGAGAACTATACTGGTATCAAAATAACTAAATACCATTTTAGAAGCATTAGCATATTATACTACATTTACTAAACTATACTAAATTTGAAATGCTGGAAAAATGTTGATGATATAACCATATTGTTATGACCGAACTGTGGATAACTTACTTTGAATTGTTTGTATACTGAGATAAAGTATAAAAGTATCTTGTACCTAAATTGAAATTTTGGTTCTAATATTTTTGAAATAATCTGTCTAGGTTAGGAATTTGGAAATTGGGGGGAAGGAAATCTCAACTAGTGGTTTACGTGAACGGATCATTGAAAGGGAAGACCCGGGACCAAACATCAAAACTTCTCATTTTAAATGTGAGAAAGTAGAACAGAAGAGGAAGTGTGTCAGTGTATCAATTTTGTTTTACCTTGTACTTAACCCTTGTTTAGCACTACAGAATATGTTGGCACATTATCAATAAAGATAATAATAAAAATAATGAGGTTAATAATAAAGAAAGGCTGTGGTTAAAGAAGAGCATAAGGAGAGTATGGCGTCATTATGGATAAATATTGTTTTAAAGGGAAATAGGACTAGGGGCAACATAAGGGGACGGTAATTTCTTTCATATATAAAAATGTGAGGGCAAGGGGTCAGGGTGTGAAGCTCTGGTGTGAAGCTACTGATATATTTTTAAAATCCATATGATATCCTTCATTCATTTGGACATGCAAATTACACCAAAAGAACTCCACAATTTTGTAAATGTGAAATATATACAAATTTAGGTTTAATAAAGTGCATATATTTACATATTTATTTTTGAAAGATTAGAAGGATATGTGCTCGCAGAAAAGATCCCAAATCTACAGTAACACAATATTATTCATTGATCATGTCCAATATGCACATTTCCAGGCATATGGATATATTCTGTCACTCTTTAACCCAAGGTTTAATGTTTTTTGTCATATACTTAGCCATGGGTGGCGCCAAGCTAATGTGTCTCGACACACTCATTGAAGATCACAGGCATATATCTTTCTGATTTAAACATTATACCGGGTACTATTCTGTCATGTTGTGTAACTAAAAGGATGGGGTGGCATCTAGTCTTTCATTGGATTAAACTTCCTGTTATACTTAAGACAATGAGAAAGTGAAGGGATCTAAGATCATATTACCATAGTGATACTGTTAGGGAACATATTGGCACTTCAAGGCAAGCCATTCTTAATTACCTTTGAAATGTTTTGACTAGAGATATAAAGAATGTCTGAATTTATTAGGATAACAAAGAGTAAACATTGTCAATTTCACACCTGAGGCTAATCCTTGGATAACACATAATCCAACAAAATCTCACTGTAATTCTCACTTTGGGGCCCCTTATATTATAGCACTTTTGTTATTAAACTGTCGCTAAGCAAGGCATTTTATTGCAGTTACTTTTACCACTAATGAGCTCTAGTAAAGTACTTTCTAACTAGTTTGAGGATGAGACATTACATCCACAAACAGTTTCGAAAATGAACTCAATTTTAACATCAGCGCCTCCCTCTACATCATCCATCTTGTGAAATGTAGTATTACATTTTCATGCATAAACCCTCTCTCTCATTTGCAAACCTCAACAACATCTCTTTTTCTTTCTCTGGTATCTATGTTTGTTTTTATACGGAGTTAGGAGAAAGATAGTGACTGTGAATATCTGTTCTACACTGCACATATTATGTATGTAACTCTAGGCAACATTGTCAGTTTGGCCAAACTTCTGTCATGTTAATGAAAAGCAGCACTGCTAGAAAATTGTGCGTCTATTTTTAAGAATATTTTTCACTCTTTGGCCACTTCAAATATTTATATGTAAGTACAATATTAGTTTTTCCCAATCATAATTCTGTTATCAAGTGAACACAACAGATATAGTATACATATCATGAAAATATTGAAGGAATATTACAACACTCATATTTCCACTTCTCTAGAAAAGAGGTAAGCTTACTGAAAGGATTGATGTTTGTTTCCTGATTGGCTCCAACAGCACAGGCGTCCTGATTTGTCCCATAACACAGGCCGAGATCCAGCGCAGAGAGACCAAGACATACGCCCTTTCTTAAATATTCATCCAAAGAGAGGACATATAATAGTATTTATACTTGTGATGTGACCATCCCTATCCATGGCACCAAAATTCTTTGTGCATTGCTGTGCAATTAACACCAATGCTTTGTTACTTAACATTCCGCAAATTGTCCTAACATAACAGATTTTAAGGCCAATTTTGAAGAAGCGAATGACTGTGTATCTAATTAATTCACTTGTGAAAAAGCAGGGGTATTCTTAAACGTTGCCGTTTTAAGGGAATTTTAGAGCTGGATTGGCATTGTGCAATTCACAACACCATTTTCTAGTTTGGATATATCTGCAGATTTCTGTAGGTCTTAACTTTATCCCGTACAAGTGTACATAAGTAAAAGAAGAGTAAGAGGGGCTCAATCTGAGAACGAACAACACCTATGTGTAATATTTATAATAAAACATATATTGAGTTCATACCCATATATGACATCTTATTAGTAAAAACAAAGTATTTAAAAATTCAGAATAAAGAATAGATCAATACCATGTCAATGCATAAAAGAGACATCATAATAAAGTTGCAAAGAACACAAGGGATAAAGCAACATGACACTGACGTAGATAATAAACCAACTGAATGTAGTTGTCCTGCTAGGGTAAGTTATTCATGGCTTAGGCTCCATGCATCATATTCTGCTGTTGGTTAGTTATATGCCAACGTTTTTAAACATAACAAGAGTAAAGTCTTGATCTAGAATCATAGATAGCTGATCCCAATGATAGAAGAAAATGTCAAAAACTGATAATCTAGAAGTTATAAGACAAAATCCCCCATATAGAGTGACATGGGACCTACTTTTTTGTTAATATACTAACATGGCCTACTATCTTACCAGTACAGACTCAACTGCCCCAAACATGCATGGTGCACATACATATACATGGCTCTCCCATTTTCTCTTACATCTCCTTCTTCCCTCTGACATCCTCTACAGCTACTGATCATGCTGTTCTCCCTATACAGATATATATATTTATAGAAAATGTTACTTTTGAAAACAGCAGATAGTGTTAAGTGCCGTTAGCCAACCATATTCCAGATTAACTAAGCCTATCTACCTATTTGAGAGCCAGGCTCCATGTTGTTTCCTAATATATTCCATGTGTACCTAAAGCATTACTCTATTTAGCTGGTAGCACTTGGAAACCATAAATGTACTTGAACACCATGACATTTATGGTCATATTGGTAACACCAGTTTTGGAAAAAAAATGTCTAGAGTTGTAAAACCTGACCTTTATCAAGTACAGTTTAGCAGCCTTGTTTGAAGGAGCTGTGCCATAAAATCAGAAAGACAGAGTGGAATTGTCGAGTTTTTAAACAAGCAATAACAATAACAACAACAAGAAAACAAACAATAACTGTGGTTCAACAACAGGTTAGAATTTCTGGAATTAGAGTTGAGTCCAATTTCTGAACTGCACATGATCCTGGGAACCAAGAGATCTCAGTGCTAAAAAAAAGTTCATAGCAACTGGGTGGGAATTTTATCCAGTTAATGTACAAACTCTGTAAATAAGACATATCTGCGAATTGTCAACAAGGAAGAATGAGGCACAATTTGATTAGGCTGTGAGTTTCTGCTTACCATTTCCTTTCTATAACTTGTCTAATAATCTTCCAGGTGGCAGAAATCTCTCTGGCTATCAATTTGGTTCAAACATATTAAAACTTCTAACATATAATGCCATAAGTAGAAAATTATGTGTGACATCCAAGCAAAGTTTCCTTCTCAATTCACATATAGAAACAAAGGCTACCAATTAATTTATAATTAAAAAACTGTAGATATTGTGTGTGATATTGCAAAAACGAGCAGACTCGTGGAGCTAAGTGTTAAAACGTAGCCCGTAACTCCGAATTTAGGTATTACGGGTATTAAATTATCCCTGTAACGTTGCCCGCAGAGGCCTTTGCGTGTTAACACGCAGGACGGCAGAGATTAGGCTACGTGCCGAGCAACGTTGAACTTTGCGCACGTAAATCCTTTGTTTAATTGTGTAATTCAGCTATTAAATTGCAACGTGGTCACTCACGAGCAAACATGTAACACGCAAATGGAGCATAGAGGCCAACGTGTGCTCTAGAGCACCTGCATGGGGGGGTAAAGTACAATACGTAGTACTTATTAATCACACATTAATGACACATACTGTAACTCGCACGTAATAGAATATCATATTTATGGCTTTATTAATATTGCATTATATCTGGCCTGTGGGTCCGATTGCAAACTGGATTTGAAGCACATAGGACTTTGAAATGTACCCTCCCCTTTTTCAGTGACTTAACAATCTCTTTTTCCATTGGCTCCATCTGAACCTGTAACTACGTGATTGCCTAATTGTTTGCGATCGAGCACGCAACCCCGTCGGTTGAGAACTGGTTTACGAAATAGCATCTCTGGCTCATAGCTCGCAGCCCTTTCTAATTTAATAGCGGCGTAAAACGGCCAAATTTGAAGCATGCAGCCCTTACGTGCTACACGTTGGACTTATGTGGCTGGAATTTCTTATGGCCCTAGGAACATGCATATTTTGTAATTCAGCTTCCTTTGGATACACACAGTTTAGCTCAATAAATACATTTTCCTTTTCAATTTAATCAAATCTGTTAAAAATCTCTGAAATAACTTAGCAAAAAGGCATGTTTAAAAAAGTAAAAAAAAAAAAAGAAATTGCATCTTTCTACTTTTTTGCACTTATTTTGGTGAAAGTTGGTGCTTTATATTAGACTGTGCCATAAAACATAGCAGGAACAATGGATGTTTTAAGAGAATGTCTCCCCTGTCCCTCCCATCCTCTCAAGCGTCCCTCTTTTAATATGATAGTCCAACATTTAAGGAACATTCCCCAATTCCAGGTCAGCTTTTTCCTCTTTCAATTAATGGTTTTCAACCAGGAAAAAAAAGAGATTGCAGAAATGTGTCTGGTCTAAAGTATCTTTTTTTTTCTAGAAAAGTGTGCACACATAAAGCATGTGCATTTTTGTACACAGTAATGAATGATCATTAAAAAATATATTTTTAATGTTATACTTAAAATTTCACTTTAGATTTAATGTTTAATGTTATAAAATTTTCATAATGCACTAGAATATGCAAAAAATATTAGACACTAGATTACAAGGGGTTGCAAGGGATGACCCACTTTCCAGTTGCATATAACACTGACTTCCTAGCCCTGTCTAGGGTGTGTATATAAATACAGACTACCCAATTTAATAATTCACGTGTACATATTTACAACTGCAGCTCACTCCCAATGAGCACATTACCAAAACAAAACAAAAATCTGGTAGAAAAAGCACAATAGCTTAGACTTTTATGACTGCAAAGAAGATATAATACCAAACAATATTAGGGCGCCATATTGTATTAGGGAATGACACATAATTTGGTGCTCAGCGAGGGTCAATAAAGCGATCTATATCTATTGTATACCCTGTGTTTATAAAAGTCTGAAATTACACACACACACATGCATAATACATCGTGGGCATTGCTTAAAACTGTGTTATACAGCAGGCATATACTTAAAAAGAGCCATGTTTAAATTGGTATTTGGAATAAAGAGCAAAGTCTTTGTGGGTCCATTTGCATGTCCCCGCCCAGGTTCCCAGAATGCAGTGCAATAACTATTTCTCAGGATTCTTAGCGGATGATAAGTTGCT
>CM050164.1:137643116-137645616 GCA_027410445.1 Discoglossus pictus
TCCACTAAGTGCTTTGAAACCCAGCTGAGCCATTCACATATCTGTTCTCATTCACTGGTCTCAGGAGTTGAGGGAGCTCCAGTGCTTGGCTGACTCATAGGGCAGAAGTATTCCTCCAGGTCCTAGTGCCTTTCTGACATAAACCAGGTGTGTGCTTCACATTCTTGTGTACAGCAAATCTAGTGATATTCCAATTATACAGGGGGCTGTGGAGTGAGAGACACAACAGGAGCTGATTCTGTGCAACACTCACATGCAGACCTCTAATTCCCTGCCTTTGAGTCTGGAAGTGAATTGCTGCTAATAACCCCTACAGTGATGGTGGAGTTTAAACCAGGATTATGTCTGAACCTATCAGCTTCAAGGCTGGGAGGCTGTGTGTAGATAACCAGCAGCCCCAGACACTTCAAAAAGTAAAGATACTGTGTGTGATTGAGAGGGGTTGTCCTAAAATAGAGAATCAGCCTCCCTCAAAATGCATATTTAAGAAGGCAGCCACTATACTGTCATGATGTTATAGTCAAATGAACTAACAATTATATTTATACCAACAATATATGCTATTTACTAATGTAATAATGAATGTAAATATACAGCCCACGCTGGTTATAATATATGGTAAACTGAATCATTATATGATGAATAATCAGCGTATCACATTTTCTTTTAAATTAGAGTGATGAGCGTTGGAGATGTGCACCTCTCTTTATCAAGTCAGGAGCAATACTGATTAAGGTTTATTGTTATATTAAGCCTCTGACTTGATAAAGAGAGGTGCGATTCTCAAAAGCTTGTCACTCTAACTAACATGTTTGTCCAACAATAGATGTTATCACTATATACTGCAATACTCCATCTGGAATACTGGACATTCACAGTCACCCTACGATAGATAGATAGATAGATAGATAGATAGATAGATAGATAGATAGATAGATAGATAGACAGACAGACAGACAGATAGATAGATAGATAGATAGATAGATAGATAGATAGATAGATAGATAGACAGACAGACAGACAGACAGATAGATAGATAGATAGATAGATAGATAGATTTACATAGATATAATTACATATATAGATGTATATAGATATAGTTGTATATATATATATATATATATATATATATATAAAAGTATCTATAAAGATAGATAGATATAGGTATAGATAAATAGATAGATAGATAGATAGATAGATAGATAGATAGATAGATAGATAATTCATTTTGCAGTGATCATGATTTATTGGATAAACATTTCATTTAGAGTGACAAGCTTTCGAGAGTTACACCTTAGTCAGACACTTATTGTCACTCTCTCTTATTGTCACTTATATTGCGTGTGCTTCAAGCAATTTTACAACTATTTTCTTCAAGTACTTAAATAATAGTTAAAATAATGATTTAGTATATCATAAGAACATTTCGGTTGATATTGAACAGTAGTCTCTTTGATCTAATGGGCTCTATAATTAATATATCCCTATAATTAATATATACTCATCATCTAAATTTGAATATAAAATAAAAAAAATATTGGCTGTATTCACCAAGTTACATTTTGTTGCCCAGTGAGTAAAAAATGGCCACATTTTTAGGTTTTTCTGTGCAGTCTGTTTTTAAATGGAATATGTTTTCATATACAGGACAAGGCAATTTTGTCTCAGTGAATAATTATTTATATATAACAGAATCCATCAAACATTATCCGGTGAGACGCCTTTATTATTTTCTGTAGTGTCTGACGAAATTGATGGTGTATAAAGATATTAGCATAGGTGCTTCCATATTGAATTTGAAAACAGTTCCACATTTACTTCAGTAAATGTGAAGTAACCTTTCCAAGCACTGTTCCTCCATGTTGATCCTTGTACATAGCGGATCACAATCCCAGACAGACATCACAGATCATTTAACTCCATCATCTAATTCCCTGTAATCTGTGTAAGAGCATCCAAATGGCACAGCCAGGGCAGAGCCAAGCACTGTGGGTACAGACTGTGTATTTTTTCAGAATACATTTTCGATTATTTACATCTCTGCAAAACGTATATTCTACATAGAATAAATAAATACCTATTTTACTTAAAAAATAGATTGGTTTCATGGCGAAATGTGCAAATTGTTACATCATAGTGTAAAAAAAAATGCACCTAAGCAGTTTTGTGAATGAATATAAAATAGCTTTCTATGTAACCAGAGCATGTGCTGCGAGATGCTGGGAACTGTTTACAGAACGAGCGAATGCATTTATTGTTAAGTAGTTTAACCCTTTCAGTGATGCAAAGGAATAATTTAGTTGTATCTAGGTGCTTATGCATTTTTATTAACAGACTCATATAGTCCTGTGTTTAAAGTATACTCTTTTGAAGAATTACACTTACATATAGCTTAATTGTTTTTACAGTGTAAATAAAAAATGCAGCTGCTTTTTTTTTTTTACCTTTATACGCAATTACGCTGCTGTAAAATCTACCCTTTTAATCTCTGCTTATCTAC